>PVKE010042691.1:0-13649 GCA_004027555.1 Craseonycteris thonglongyai
AAACAATAATTTTTTAAATGATATTCACAGCTCCGTGTGCCGAAATAATTGCTCCACGTGCCACTTTGGGCATGCGTGCCATTGGTTCGCCACCCCCGCCTTAGGCAGACTCTCCAGGTATAAATGATTATTTTTTAATCATCACTTATGGAAACTCTATTTCTTATACAAAATCTCCAGTTTTTGATAAGAAATACAATTTAGTATTGTCTCCTCCATCTCCTTGGCACTCCATTCTCCCCACTGACCCTCCTCTCAGCCCAGGGCAAACTCACCCATGTCACAGATTTTCCTTCACCAAGGGGTAAAGACACCAGAAAGGGGACAGGCCTGGGCCTGGGGACATTGGGCCACCTGTGAGGACTGCTTCTTTTCATAATGGGATGTTTTACAGTGGCAGGACTGAACAACCTATGCCTGCATGACAAGGACGATGAGGAGGGACTCTTCCATCCACTGCCTGTCCCCATTCTCATATGCCCCCAAGGAGATGGCATTGAATCCAGCAGGGGCATCCCAGCCCAGCTGAGCACAGCACCCAGGTACAGACCTGTCCTCACTGGACTCCCAGGCCGGGCAGATGGGCGCCCCTGCTCCTGCCCAAGCTGGGCTACAGGTGCAGCAGGGCTGTCCTTTGGTCACGACTCGTGGAACTAAGGGGCTCGGGTTTATGGGGCGGGAGCCAAGAACAACTACAGTTCAAGTTTCAGTCTGGAGGGTCTAGCCAAGGAGTGAAGACCAGAGCCAGAGCAAGCAGCTAAAGCCAGCCAGCCAGCTCCGAAGAGGACACGGAGGCAGGGACGGGACAGGGACAGGGAACCTCCCGACGCATCATGGCAAAACTTCATGGGAAGAGGACAGGATGGCCATTGAACTGCTGATGGCCATCAGTTTTATTGCCCAGGTCAGAAGTAGCATTGACTCAGATGTGGGCTTCTTTCTGCACCTGCTCTGCTCCCTGCAAAGCCAAAATGAATCCGTGCCCCTTCTAATCATGTTCAAATGGTTGGTACATGTATTTCTTCTCCAGCCTTGGAACAGTAGAGAACATGTTTCATTTGCCTTGTCAACCACTCAATAAATATTTGTTGGGCGATAATAATTACGTGCACGGCATTAATAATAGGAAAAAAATGGACAACCTGCCACGCGCCAGGCGCTTTGCAAGGTATTTGTGTTAACGCGTGCACTGGATCCGCCGAACAACCTTAGCCTGCAGGAGGCCACATCTCCAAAGATGGGAAAACCAAACGTCAAAGAGGCTAAGGAAGTTGCCCGGGTCGTCCAGCTGGGAAGGAGCAGAATCTGGCTTTAAACCAAATCTTCCCGCACGCAATCAGGGCCGACCCCCAAAGGAATCGTATAGCCAACTCTGGGCACAAGGATGAGGAGCCAGGCCACCTGGAAGAGAAGAGGGGAAGTTGAAGGGAGCATGACTTGGGCGGGGGGGCGGGGGGGGGAGGCGGACAGAGATGCAGGAATGCAGATGTCCTCCTGCTTTGAGAACTATCCAGATTCAGCATTGAGCAGCGGGCCTCCACTGATCTCCAAATCTCCCAGAACTGCCTGGGGCGGGTCACTCACGATCCTCTTGGAAGCTACAAAATGGCCCTTTACCTTCATAGATGACCACTATCTCCCCAGAAAGGCAGGAGGAATGGAGGTGCCCCAGCTCTGGGCACCCCAGCCTTGTGAAAGGGGTGCCAGACATTGCTGGGGAACTCAGAAAAGAGGGGACTTTAGTACTTGGAAACCCCTTGTGAAAATAAGAAGAGAATGGCCTAGCTTCCAGCTTATTTTATAATAATGCTACATGGAGACCCAGCCGAACTCCTGGAACACGAGCCGGGCCCAGGGACAGACGGCCAAGGGACAGACGGCCTTACAGCTCACGAGAGCACTGTGGGGTCACAGGGGCCTCTGTAGTATTTCACACACATGGAGCAGCAATGCCACAAGTCCAAACTGTGCCTAGATGTAAATCCTCACGCTACAGATGAGGACTCAGATGCAGAGGCCTCTTCCCAAGGTCATATCTGGACACACATCCTGGTCCCCCAGTCACCCTCGCACTCTTCTGGGACAAAGCAAGGAAGGGTGTGGACTTGCTGCTAGAATTAAAAAGGGCCTCTGAGGCCACCTGGCCCCTCCCCCTCCCAGGCAGGAATCCCCTGGGCACTGTGCCCAGAGCCCTCCCTGACCATCCCTGTTTATGTCCTAGGCCTGCACAGTCATCATCCTACGCGACAACCCACACCACCTTGGATGCCGCCCGTGGTCACTGCTGTCCTCATTCATTCGCTTGTAGCAGGGCTCCATGTGAGTTGAAGGTGGCTGTCACTCAACAGCTCAGGCCAGATTGCAAAGCTCTGGGTGAATGAGGAGACAGGCCGCCCAGGACTCTGCCCAACAGGCCACGCTGATGCTTAGGAAAGGCTCAGGGGGAGGGCAGGCTGGCCCCCACATCTGCATGCCTGCCGCTGGGCTCTTTGTGGGGATGGGGGTGAGGGGCAGGCTCGCCCCTACGGCAGGTGGGGGGACTATCTGTGACATGTGTCATGGGATTGTATAATAAATACCCAGAAGACAAAGAGGGCTCTGAGAAGTCCACAGAAGGCCAAGCCAGAGAAATAAAAACAAAGACGAGGGAATCGGCAAGTCACAGAGGAGGAAACGCAAATGGCGCACGAACACAGGAAAACACGGTCAACTCTCCCACCACAAAACAGATGTAACCCAACAATTCGATACTATTATTCATCAGTTTGCAAAAATCGAGAGCGTCGGTGCATGGCCTGGTGGGTGGTCGTGAGCAACTAGGTCGGGACACCGTGTGTGACTGAGACCATTGTAGGATTGTTAGTGGTGTTGCTCACACACAGCAAAAGTTGGGGGACTATAGAGGAATTCTAGGGAGAGAAGCTGAGGCCAGCCCTTGGGTCCCAGAAGTGGAGGTGGTGAGAAGTGATTACATCAAAGAGATGCCGAGAGTGGAGCCAACAAAGGATAAGAAAACAACTCAGACTTGCTCTCAATTTAGTCTAGAAAGGGACAGAAGACATAATACAAACAAACAAAGAAACAAACAAACCAAAAAAACCAGAGTCCGTCTCTCTCAGTCCAGGTTGCTATTACAAAATCAACCATCATTATCATGAGCAGGGGTCAATGATGATGCTTTGGAAAGACGTCAATGAGGTGATGTCTGATTTTTATGAAAATTTTCGAGCAAGCTCTGAAATCATGGCAGTAACAAAGCCAGAGGCCCTGTTAGAGTACAAATGAGGTCACTCCCTGAGTTCAGCCCAGGACCTGTAGCAAGCAGCCTTCTGGCAGATCTGCCGACCAAATTTTCGCCAAAGACCCAGGGCCATGACTGATGTCTCCACCCTACAAACAGGGTCAGAGGGGCAGTCATGACTACACACTTCCTAGCTCTGTAGGAGAGAATGTGCTGTTTCTACGGTGTCTGAAATGGTGACTGTCACAGAACATAAGTCTCTTTCAACTCAAAAGTTCTGATCAGAAATCTGAAGTTTTGGATCTGACTCGAAGCACAGTCCCCACCCAGTCCCACGCATATAAGGTCTTAGGACAGCTTAATCCTGGGGACTGGGCAGCGGGTCATGTGGCAGAATGCTTGGGTTCTGGTCCTCATTCTGTTTTGATTCAATGCCATGGCCCAGTTTCACCATTTATATAGTAGTAACAATATCTTCCCTATCTTTCCTTGCTGGGAGACAAGTCCCTAGCCATCTCCGAGATGCTAATGCAGGGTCTGACAGGACCCAACGATGCTCTTTCAATGGCTGTCTCAGTACAGAAACGACAGGAAGGTGTGAGGTCAAATGCAATGACTTCACCTTGCTCAAGAGAAGTGCTGTCATTAAAGCGACTTTCTAACCATTATTAGTGAGAAAAAGACAAAGAAACCTACCATTACCACTTCTATTTAACACTGTACTATACGGCAAGAGAAAGAGATAAAAATAAACCACGTCAGATATCTAGGAATAAGCCTAACAGGAGATGTACGAGACTGTATGTAACAGTTGCTCTGTCCATTCATCCATCCAGGGTCACTTAGGTTGTGTTCGTATCTTGGCTTTTGTAAATGACGCTGCAATGAACATAGGAATGGAGATATTTCTTTGAGACATTGATTTCCGGTCCTTCAGATAGAGTCCCAGAAGTGGGATTGTTAGATCATAAGGTAGCTCTATTTTTAATCTTTTGAGGAACTTCCACACCCTTTTCCCTAGGACTGCACCAACTTCCATTTCCACCAACAGTGCCCAAAGGTTCCTTTTGTTCCACATCATCACCAACAGTTGTTATTTCTTGTCTCTTTGGTAAGACCACTCTCACACGTTCACACATTTGGATGTAAGGTAATAACACTTCATTGTGGTTTTGACGTGCGTGTCTCTGATGATGAGCGATGACGAATGCCTTCTTAAGTACCCATTGGCCATCTGGAGGTGCTCTTTGGGAAAAATGTCTTTTTAGATCTTCTGCCCATTTAAAAATCAGATTGTTTGGGGGGGGCAGGGGGTTGCTATTGAATTGTATGAATTCTTGAGATTTTTTTTTTTCTTGTTTTAGACAGAGAGTGAGACAGAGACAGAGAGACAGAGAGAAGGGGGAGGGCCCAGAGCAGTACATCATCAGTTTTCGACATGGTTTCATTCCACACAGGTGGGCAGGGAGGCTGTGCAGGGTGGGAACTGACGTCACCTCTGACCGATCAGCTCCCATGACCCTGAACCTCTGACCCACTGTGTCTTAGGAGTCGGCCCTCTGTAATGTGTAACCTGCACGCCACCGGAAAGCCGGGTCTTTGAGCACTAGCTCCCCTGTGTCCTCAGGTTCAGCGCCCTTGTCTTAAAGAAACCTTTTCTTTCTTGGCTGCAAACTCCTGTTTAGGTCTCTTTAGGGTTTGAGGTATGCAGGCAAACGAACCCCCTTAAGTTTAGTACCAAAAGCTACCAAAAAGTAGTTGCATGAGCCGTTTGTAAGGGACAGTGAAACATATAACAGATACAGAAGGAAACATCTGAAGTACGACCTTAGGCAACTCACTTCTCTGGAGATGAGGACTTAGACCAGGTGGTTTCCAAGGTCCTTTCAGTCCTGACATTGCAAAGCGGGGCATCCATGAGCTGCTAGGTCCGAAGGCTGTGAGGAAACAGCCTTGCGTCGCTCCGTTGTCCCTCCTCCATGGGGTCTGCCACCCCAGGAAGGGCAGCCCACACTCCTCAGTGCCTCCCAGCCACGGAAGCAAAATCCACCTCCAAGAAGCGTAAGAGCGAGTTCATACATTTAGATCAGGGAACAAACGAGGGTTTGTGACCAAGGCAGGACCCCAGCTGACAGGGTGACTAACATGGCCCAGGCCTGCGACGTGGGCAGAGCCAGACGGCTGGCGACACTAGGCAAACACACTGGTGTGCCTGGGCCCACAGCTGGGGAAGAAACGTGAGCAGCAACTGAACAGGGACTTTATTGGGTGTTGGGCTCAGGGGCTGTTTCTGTTAGGGCCTCTGGTCATAAACGAATCCTACACGGACACATTCCCAAAGAGAGAGCCCAGGGGCTACAGTTTAATTTTAGGAGATGGAATAAATCTCCTCTTGGTTCCTAAGGCCCAGCCAAGCTGTCCTTCCTCCCAGCCCCCGCCCCCCCCCCCGCCCCGCCCCCCCCCTCCCTCTGTCTCTGGGGAGATTCCCTGAGCAAGACAGCACCGGTTCTTGCAGGGGAGCGAGGAGGCTGGGGCGGGAAGACCCGGCAGTGGTGACGGCCCAGGAGGGCGGAGAAGCCTCTGTTTGATTCGGCTGTGTCCCCACCCAGAGCCTCAAAAAGAGAGCATCCAGGCCCGCGGAGGAAAAGGACAAACAGTAGGAAGGCACGTAAACAGATTCAAAAGGGGAGCCTAAGGGAGAAGAGGGGGTGCTGGCCCCCTCCTCCTGTCACTTCCGTCACAAAGTCCGACAGCACCAAACACAAGAAGCCTCTCTGGGGCTTCACAGAGCCAGTGGCAGCTAACGTGGCGGCGCTGAGCCAAGCGGGGAGAGGTGGAAGTCGGAGTGGAAGAGTTTTCCAAGGGACGCGGGTCCTCAACAGGTGGCTCTATGCTGTCCCCGATCGAAACCCTTTGTAGGGGCATTAGCCACTGCCCACATCACAGCCACTTTCTCTTTGTGCCCAGTGAGGTCTAGAGACCCTACCACGTTAGACAAGAAGGGTTCCCGCCCTGACACCAAAGCTTTCGAGGACCTGCCTCTGGGCTCCTCTGGCCACCATCCTCCCCATGGGGCAGAGTCAATAGGGTCAATTGGTGTCCTTGCCTAGGGCCATGGCCTGCCTTATAGAATCTAGATCGTGCTCAGTGGATCTGGGCCCCCCGCAAATTTCCTCCCCAAAGGGCTCTGAGCTGCTCCTAGGACCTGCATGGAACTCTTCTCCATCTCTCCCAAGCGGTGGCCAAGATGCAGGTATTTGGGGGAGACAGGAACAGAGCTACATACAATCTGTGGGCAAGGACCCTGGTGATGTGGGACAGATGAGGTTGGGAAAGGAGCTGTTATGTGACAAAAGGAAACACAGTGCAGGAGTTCCCTATATTTTGCTGACATCTACATTTTTCAGTGAAAGCGTATCTTTCTGCATACTTTTTGTTCACGCATGACCATGTCTAGAAGAACGCTTTTGTTAGTGGTAGCTGGCTCTGGGTAATGAGGCTGAATGGCGGTGGCCATGGGAACTGTTGGGTTTGTAAAAGGAGAACGCATACCGTTGAACCTGAGAACTTTTGTTCATGGTGTGTGTGTTTGTTAAGAGATAACAGGATGAGAGGAGAGACCTCCAAAGAGAAAACAGAGCTAGTCCCCAACTATGTTGGGGGGTAGCTTCAGTCCCAATGAAGGCCACCGGCACAGTCTAGGAACCAGTTGTACCAAGGGAACAATTAGAATGTCTCTCTGCAGAACACCTGTTGCCTAAGCCCCAACCCCACCAATAGCTGTGTTAGCTCTCGAACCATGCCCCCCGCGAGGTGTTGAGAACAGGTATTCCTTCTCTGGCGAAGGGGAAACTGATCCCAAGATGAGCCCTAAATTCTTTGGGAGCAAACCAGACACAGACCCTGCGTTTCCCTGCAGCTCCACATCCACCCATCCCTCCCTCAGGGCTTTCGAACCTTCTTGGAGCAGCCTGTGTCCTGCCAGCTAGCTTGGGGGTGCCCCGTTTCTTGCCGAGCAGGGCCAGCCCTATTGCCCGCGTGGCCTCGGGTACCCTTCCCCTCAAAGTTGGACCTCCGAGCGGCTCTCGGCATACTCCACATTCTTGTGTGGATGCCAGGTGTCATGCCTGCCTGCCGGGCACAATCGACCCCCTGACCTTCCCAAGTTTGGTCACATGCCAGTAAAACTAGAGCTGAAATGGGCAGTCATGCACCCCAGCCTCTGGGCAGGTGGCAGGAAGCAGACTAGAGCCCTCTGTCCCTCTGACCCTGGGCCTTGTGTTCAGTCCTCCAGGCAAAGCACAAGCCTGTGACAGAGACAAAACTGTCAGGGTCCCTGGGCCCCCACCTCACTAGTGAAGAAACACCTCGTAGGAACGCTGCTCAGGACAGAAATAGAATCTCCCTCTGTGTCTGTGGGGAGGTATGTGAGTGGCATTTGGACCTCCTCAAGGTAACAACTCAGGTGTCACCCTTCATTTATTTCTCCTTGTCTCTCCTCCCGAGTCCAAGCCATTGGTAGGTCTCATCGGCTCTCTGCCCAAAGGACTTCCCAAGTACGTGGACGTCACCCCGTCTCACTGCCACTGCTCGGGTCGCAGTCACCAGTATCTACCCTGCCTCCCTCCTTCCCCACCCTGGCCCCACAATCGAGTTCCCTACTAATAACCAAACAAAGCCTTAAAGCAGGTCAGTCACAACCGATCACGCTCGTGTTACGAGCCCTCTGACATTGTTCCAACAACACTTAAGAGTTAAATGCCAACTGTGCACCCCCCCCCCAGTTCTGGAGTCTAGGAGCGCACCCCACCTGTGCAGGGGAGCCACAGGGCAGCCGGCCGGGCCCGCGAGGCCAGAGCGGAGCAGGTGCTCGCTCCCCGAGCGCAGCGCTGGCCCTGAGCGAGCAGCCTCGCTCCTCACTGGCCTCCCCGATCTCAGCCCTGGGACTGGCGAAGCGGCCTGGACATCACCGTTCTCTGCTGGACGTCACACCCTCCTCCGCGGCCGATGGACCGGGTCTTGCCGCTGCTCCTGGGGCCCCTGACCATGATCATGGGCGGTTCTGCGGAGGCCGCCGGACGTACAGAGGCCGTCGTTCTGTGAGTGTCGCAGGAAATGCTCAGGCCCTGTCACAGGATGGTGGCCGATGCACAGGCGGGTCGCCACGCTTTCTTGAATCTGGAAATAGGGCTGCCCGGTCACAGGAATCCCACACACACAAGGCCACCAAGACGGAGGCCGGGCCCCAGGCTCAGAAGCCTCCACGTGTTGTTTGAAAGGAGAAACACCCCGTCGAAAAAGCCACAGGGCAGACCCGGCAATTGCTTCTTAAAAAACAAAAAGAAAAAGAAAGAAATTAAGAGAGCACATTCCCGGTAGAGGGAGGTGCGCAAGCGGAAGCGGGAGGAAAATTCGGGGGTGGAGGCCAGACCGGCGCTGAGCAGGCCCCGAATGGCGCTTCTCCAGGGCCCAGTCGGGATGGTTCTGTCCCCATGATGTGAGGGCCTGCTCAGACCGGGCTGGGCCCAGGTCTCTGGTCCTCCCTCTGCTCCTGGCACGGTGTGAGAAGTCCAGGACTTCCACGTGGTGTCAAGGGTGAGCTGCCAGGCACCTTTGGATCTGTTTCCCAGGGACCTGAGGTGGAATTGGCAACGGTGCCGAGAAGGGGCTGCAGGCCCACCCTGCCGACCCAGAGGGCTTCCCTTCACGTCTGGGCTGAGCCCAGCTCTCCTGCGGGCCGGCTCTTGTTGGCAGCAGCTGCTATAATTTCCCCAAATAGCATCTAATTTGAATGTATACAAGCATCCTCCCCTAAAAATGCTTAATTATGATGTTCTGAAATAAGGAAGGGAATCGCCCCAGCCATCTGAAGTTCCCCGGAGGGAGAGAGGACAGACCCGCAATTAGTGCCGTGACCTTGGATCCCAGAAAGTCCTTGTGGGAGCCCGCGATGGGTTCCAGCACTCCACCAGGGGATAGCCCGGAGCCGCCAGAAGCCGCAGGCAGGTGTGCACACTGGAGGGCTCTAAATGGGCAACGTGGGTCTCAGGGCACCGTGGGTCTCTGTGGGTCCCCCTGGGGCATCCCTACTCCCTGACAGCACAGCGCTCACAGCACCCCAAGCCTTAGCGCTGAGCTTGACTTTCACTTTCCACAATAGGATGAGAGCCTTTCCTCCCAGGCAGGAAGGGCCCCTGGACTGGGAGGTTTTAAAAATACAGCGTTCTGTCCCCAGGGAGAAGGAAAAGCTTGAGGAAGTTACGGGAAGGGAGGCCAACAGACTCTGCCGGCCACTGGGGTTTTGTCAACAGGTGTTCATGACGGGACGGGTTCGAGCCCTGGAGCCACCTGCAGTGGGGACGGCTGGGTTCTGAGCCCGTGTTGCAGGTCAGGTGACTGTAGCGTAGGGCAGAGAGAGGCAGCACTCTGCAGTGACCATGGTCAAACCTGAGACCCCAGCGCTACTGGCACTGCCTAAGGAACCACACGCAGACCCCACAGCCACGTCAATCACACGCAGACCCTACAGCCACGTCAATCACACGCAGACCCCACAGCCACGTCAATCATCACATGCAGACCCCACAGTCATGCCAATCATCATGCACAGAACCCACAGTCACGCCAATCATCACACGCAGACCCCACAATCACGCCGATCGTGCGCAGACCCCACAGTCACGCTAGGCAGTGAAGTCAGAGCCCTCTCGACTGCCCCTTACCAGCCAGACAGAGCCTCTCTGGGGAGGAATGGAGACTTCTTGACCAACTCTGCCCAGAGACCTGAACCCGTGCGTCCAGCCCCGGATCCTAGTCCTCCATCTGGGCTGGTCCAGGCCTCAGCTGTTTCCCACTGGGCGCTTTCTCTCTGGTGCCCACTTCACATCGCCAAAGCCCGGAAAGAGCCAATTACCATTCTCCTTCCCCAGCCCCTAGGATCCCAGGTCACAGACAGGCATGCCTGTGGTTTCCCACCTAACCTCCACACATGTGACCCTCGACCCAAAGCACCCTGACCCCTCCTCTGACCCCTCTCGACCCACAGCATTGTTTCGGGAGCTTTCCCATTTTTTGTGACTCGTGCTGTAAAATCTCACTGGCTGGCCTCCGTTCTCTAGTTGTGTCTGGTTACGCTTGTGTCATACGCATGAGTTGTGAAGGGTGGGCGTGTCCTGATCTGTCTTGAGCTGAATCAGTGGTGCTGCTTGAGTGGTGCGGAGTGAGCGAGTGTAGGGGTGAGTCAGCCAGCCTGGGCGCCATTCCCTCTAGACCTCAGTGGTGGTCCTCGTTGGCTTCACAGCAGAAGGACCCTAGGATCGACGCAACACCCTGATGCGCAGGTGACATCCTGACCAATGAAAGCAGCTTCTGTGGGGCTCAGGCATGGGTACCTCTTCAACCCCCCCAGGCAAGACTGGGGACCTGCACATGAGCCAGTACGTCTCGAACAACATCGGGTGTGCAAATCACGTTGTGGGGATCTTGTGAAAAGGAGAATCTGGTTCTGTAGGGAAGAAATGGGGCTGAGATTCCGCATTTCAGACCAGCACCATTTTGGTGCCGCCACTGCCCGCCTTCGAATAACAAGGCACCAGGCTGTGTTTGGTACTTTCTGGAACTGCTCCCTGCACAACCCCAGCTTGGCCCTCTCACACTCTCCGTGCCTGCCGACCACCTTCATGCTAGACTCTGAGGACAAGGCTGCTGTCTCACTCATCGCAGTGTCTCCCCTGTAACAGTGAGGTGCACACACGCGTAAATGAACGAAGAGACTGAATGAATGGAATGAATGCCCAAGTGTCCAAATACATGCTGCTTCGAACACTTCCACCTCAGACAGACCCAGGTGCCTGTGCTTGTGAATAGCACCCACGTTCTCTCCATGGGACAACCCAGAGCCCACCTGACTGGTGCCTGGACCCTCGGCCACTTGGAACCAGGAGTTTGGAGGCCACCGAGAGGCAGGCAGGCGCATCCTGCAGGCTGGAACACACCCCGGCTGCGGGCTGCCTGGGGCTTCCTAAGGAAGGGCCGGCCCAGCCCAGCCAGAAGAGGGGAGGGGAGCAGGAAGGAGGGCCGGGCAGGGCGGAGGGCTGGCCTCTGGGGAGAAAATCCTCTCAGGCCGGCAACATCTGATCCACCTCTCAGTCCTGCTAATCCTCAATCACAACAGCGTGACACCTGAGCCAGTGTGAGCGCCTGGGTTCCAGCTGCTTTTCATATCAAGCCCCAGTCCCAGCAGGAAGCCCCTGCAGAGAATGCAGGGGAGATGCTACTGGGGCCTCACCCCTGCAAGATGAGGGGAGGGACACCCCAGGCTTGGGTCTTGTGATCCCAGCTGCTACGAAATCTCCTGATCCGCCCCCATTGCTGGTCCTCTGTCCCCATGGCCTCCTCCTGCCCCCAGAACCCCCAGTCCTGCCTTCCTGCCCTTGCGAGTTTCCCAGGCCTCTGAGATGCGGGCCAGGCAGGTGGGGGATGGACAGGAGCAGCTGCTTTTCTGGGAAGTGGAGATCCTGGGGAGACAACCAGCCCCACAGAATCGGGGCACAGAGCCCAGCCAGGCCAGCGCGTCACTGGGGCAGCTCAGCTGCGAGGAGAGGAGACAGCAAAGGTGGCTCCGGGGGTTTTGCAAGTGGGTGAGGTGGGCTGCCCCTTAACCCAGACCGAATGCTCTCCAGGAAGAAATGCCTGCTGGCACCGGCAGAACCCACACCAAGAGCGGGGTGCCGATGGCCCAGGGCCCGCTGAGTCAGGGAGCCACAGCCGGGGGCGGGGTAGCTTCCTGCTGCCTGAAAGGGCGACCAGAACCACCACCCCGCTTCGGTTCTCTTCCAGCCCTGGGGTGGCCTAGCGCTGCCGGCGGGGCAGGAGGCGAACACCTGACCCAGAGGACCGGCTGGCCTGTTCAGATCGTTGATTCTGAAGTTTGCTCCTGGGACTCCGAGGGGCCCGCTCTGTGATTTGCAGAGCTGGAAGATGTCTCCTGGGGATGGAGGGTGTCACTTAGGAGTCGCCTCCGTAGGCCACCTGCAAACAGAGGAAGCAAAGGCACAGCCAGAAAGAGCGGGAGAGAGGGAGAGATGAGCCTAAGAGATCATGTCACCCCAGAAATAAAGACACGTCTTGGGGAGAGCAATTTTCTTGATTGCAGCCCCTTAGGAAGTCTGTCCCAGGGTTCCAGGAGGCATCCGGATTCCTTTCCTAAAATCCTTCCCACTGGGTTTAAAACAGATGGAGGTTTGTGTTCTGTGGCGACATCGAATTCCCTGAGGCCAGGTTGTGGGAGCGGGCGGGCGAACAGCCCTGGGTCTGGACAGTGAGTGTCCTCTCATCTCTGTCCCCCTGGGTCCCAAGCACGGAGGGGCGCACATGCATCACAGACTGGCCCCTACTGTGGCCCTGACGTGTGCGCACGTGGGGGAGGGGGGGCGTCTAGGTCCCGGGAGGCTGGCAGGCTGCCCCCTCCCTCAGGAATGCGAGCTTTCCTGTGGCCCCCTGACCCCAGCCCACTCCCAGACATCAGAGCAACTGAGGGGAGGGGCGGCCTGACGCCAGCCCTCAACCCCGGCCCCTGCTTTAGCCCTGGGATAGCCCAACACCCAGTTTCTGGGAACGGGGGGCCCCTGATTAAACCTGAAACACACCCAGGGGAATGAGGTCAGTCCGAGAAAGCTGAGCAGAGCTGCAGACGGGCGGTACTGGGCTTGAACAGTCATCTCCCACATCAGAGCGATTCTCTCTCACTCAGGGAACGCGGATTTGAGGGACCCGGTGTGGGGGATGGAAAGTTGCTCTGTCCACTTGGTCCACATGGCTCCAAGACACGGATAGGGACTCGCCATATGGATGCACAACGTGCCATGGGGTCTCCAGTCTTCTCAGACTGTGTGTCCACCCTGCTTCTCAGATGAGGACACCGAGGCTGCCAGGATCACAGGTCCTCCTGACCCCGCCTCCCCTCCGCCCCGCGCGGGGCCCGTACTCCCCACCGCCATGGCCTCCCCACTGCCCCGTGCAGGGGCCCGGCCTCCCCTCCGCCCCTCTCTACCCTCACACCTCGTGGGACAGTCCTTTGTCCCTCAGTCACCTGCATAGAGAAGAAAGGAAATCGGATGATGAAGGGAAAGGTGCAGAAGAAAAAGAGGGTAAAGAGAAGGCCTGGGCCTCGGGGGAGATTCAGGAGAAGGGAAGGGGGGCAGGGGGCAGGGGCTCCTTAGTCCCTCTGGGCCATTTATCA
This sequence comes from Craseonycteris thonglongyai, assembly GCA_004027555.1. Taxonomy (NCBI): domain Eukaryota; kingdom Metazoa; phylum Chordata; class Mammalia; order Chiroptera; family Craseonycteridae; genus Craseonycteris; species Craseonycteris thonglongyai. The sequence continues at coordinate 13,482 of PVKE010042691.1, forward strand.
GCACCTCAGGGCCTCAGTTCCCGACCTGCTGAAACCGAGTCCTGAGAGGCCGCCTCTCACTAAGCGGCTTGGGTGACGCTTGTGTGTGTGCAGGTTCATGGGCTGCTGAGTGTGTGCAGGTTCACGGGCTGCTGAGTGTGTGCAGGTTCACGGGCTGCTGTGTGTGTG
>PVKE010042692.1:0-13642 GCA_004027555.1 Craseonycteris thonglongyai
TCAAGATTTTTTTTAATGCCATCTTCATCTACTAACTAATGTATTTGTCTATTCACTTCATTAAAAAAACAAAACTTTCCACACAGTTTGAATTGCGTATTTCTCAGGGCTATTATATTGCCATCCTTGAGTGTTACTTACATAAAGTGCTATTAAAGAATGACATTATAACAAACACATTAAAACTGTTTATTCTATGTAAGGTTACTCCTCAACCCCCAAGTACAAAAATGGTGAATTCTGTTTCTTAAGTGTTTTCTTTTCCTCTGAAATATTTATATTAAATGTCTCCAAGCACATTATGAGATCAAAAACATCATAATTTTAGTATGGCAAAAAGGATATATGATGAAATTATTACAAGAATAAAAGACCTTCCTACTGCTCCTCTGGATATTTTTCATTATACCTAGGATCCTTTATCTACGAAGGATATAGTGAGATGAAAGGAATTTCCTATTTCCTTACTTCCTTTCAAAGTGTTAAGTATAAATTCTATGTAGAAAAAAGAAGTTATAACTTCTTGTTTTGCTTTCTTTTTCCTTTTATTGATATGTGTGTGTATCTGGGTGTGGGAGGTGTTATAATCATCTTTCCTTCTCTGCTACAAACAGAACAGAGTGAGCTACAAGTAGAATAGAGCATGGCTCATCAAACAGAGAAGTTGGACCTTCAAAGTGTCTTCTTTTGAGTTGATCTGATTCGGCAGTGGTAAACTGGATTGTTGTTGAACTTGACTCATAGGCAGCCTTGGGAAATAAAAAACCCGAGGAGGGTGCTACTCAAGCCATAATCAGCCTGGGGCAATCAGTAAAATCCTAGTGACGTTTTAATGTATACATATATTCATCTTACCCGCTGATTATACACACAAAAATCCACAAACCTATATTCAATTTTTATTTTGTCCAAATGAATCTCAATTTGTGCTTCAAATTTTTATTCCAGCTTTCTCACTTATTGATATATCTTGGGAATATTACATTCCTCTTGATTAGTTGTTGCTTTCTCTAAGATTGGAATTAGAATAACATCTATCACATGTAGAAGTTGTGAGAATTAAGTAAGTTAGTAAGTGTGGAATTCTTATAGTGCCTGACACATAATAAAAGTTCAATAGGTGTATGCTATTATTTTTCCATTAGGAGCGCAAAACTATTTCAAGTACCTGTATTTAAGTGTTTGTTTTTCTTTTCCCTCGGATTGCATCAAAATAGTTCAACTGATTTTAATGTCACTTATACTGGCTGCTAAGGTGACATCATTTTTCTGTTTAAACTTTGCCATCAGTTTACAGGTGTTGTCTGAATTTTCTCTGAATTGTTGCTGATGCAGTCTTTTTGGGAGAAGATGAGCTTTTCACTACGTCCAAACACACAGGTGGATAGGAATTTTTCCGTTATTCTTTCACCATTCTGGGAGACAAGCTGAGAGCTGCTCCTACCTAAAACTACTAGCAGTGTGGGGGGGGGGGGGGGGGTGGCTCATGCACCCTTGGCTCCTCTAGAATCTTGTAACCTCTCAATATACTAACCTAGAAGTGAGATAGAAATATAGGATTCACAACCCCTGTATGTTCTTTCCACTCAATTCACCCTTCATTGCTATGGTCTCTGGTGGCACAGAGTATTCATTATGTCCCAAGTAGCTTGAGCAGATTTCGCCCTTTGGCAGACAAGTACTTCCTAAGAAGTTTTGAAAACCTATGTACCCCTTAACACATTTCTAAAGTTATCTAAATTTTTGATTCTGTGTTTAAGTAGTTACAAATGATATAATTACCAGTATGGTATGAATTTTGACATTTTAAAATAAAGCAGTTGTATTGTTTTATGTTTTATTTTTTGCTCCATGGTTTATGTAGAAGTGTGCTGATAAATTTCCAAATACTTGGGGATGTATTTCAGATATCTTATTATCAGGTGTCTATTAATTTATAATTTAATACCGTGTAGTTAGATGATATAAACAATAATTTCAAGTCTTCAGTATTTATTAAAATGTTTAAGTGTCATCTATTCTAATGTTCTGTGTGTATTTGTTAGGTGTATATTATGTATGTATTAAGTAGATCATACTGGTTAATAATGTTTATCAAATCATTTATATTTTACTGTCTTTCAAATCCTGAACATTGTTAAAATCTAAAAACATGCCTTGCAGGAAAGCCAGGATGACTCAGTGGGTTAAGCACTCGCTTTGAAGTCCCTAGGACCCAGGATCGAATCCGGGCTCCTGCCCAGGCGGACCCACATGCTGAACTGGGGTATGCTTCCCGAATGCGGTGAGGCCCCCAGTTCAGTTAAAAATAAATAAATAAATAAAATGAAAATATGCCTTGTATTTTTATTTATTTATTTCTGCCACGAGTTCTTTTGTGTATATTAGAAATTTTAAAGGTACATACAGAATACTGTTATTGGTCTTGATGAACTTGATTTTCTCAACATTATATAGTTTTTTGTTACTACCTTTTTCAAAATCTAGTATAATGTTATACAGCCACATCATAGTACGTTGTTTTCCACATTTATATCCAAATTATATGTTTGCTTATATTTTAAGTATATCTTTTAAAAAAATAAATTAAAAAAAATTAGAAAAAAAATCTTTTTAATTAGCTAGACAATTTACAGTTAAACTAATTATCAATATAATTCAGTTTAGCTCTTTCATCTTATAATTTCTTTCATGTTTATCCATGTTCTGCCTTTTCTTTGGTAAATTATATATTTTTTATATACCATTGTGTGTGTGTGTGTGTGCGTGTTATCACGTAGCTATATTTTTCTGTTATTTTAGATGGTTGCTCTAGTAATTACATTATCTATCTTAAACTAATCATGGTCTACTTTCTAAAAGTATTCATACTATTTTAAAACAATGTACTTTGCAGGCCTTCATTTTTAAAACTATAATTTACCCAAATCAAGAGAAGGCTCTTTCCTTCCTCAGGTTGAATTCCTTCTCAGTTCACCTGGTAATCTTGAAGTTAGTAAGAAGCTGGCCCTCCTGGAGCTTAGATTTATTCATGCTGGATGTTAGCTGTCATCTATGGTGTTACAAACTTGACCTTTATAAAGCTCTTCGATATATCCATCTTACAGCTTCCTGTCAGTTCTGTCCTGGCAAACTTCCAGGCATGGTAAATCATGCCTGAATTTATACTGGTAGAGAAATTGAACTATGTGCTAGGCAAATCAGAGCACCAACAGTTATAGCACCACCAGAACTATCACTATTATCCTCATAAAAGTAACCATTGACTTAACATTTTCTGTGAACATTCTTATATAAAGGTACACACTATACATCATATCGCTTTCCTCACAGGATCTTCTGAAGTAGATGCTATTATCTGTTATGTAAATTACAAAACTGAGAGTCTGAGCATTTAGAGACTTGCCCTGTGTTATGTATGTTTTTAAAGACTTCAAAACATGAAATACAAAAAGTCTGGCTCCAAACTTTAAACATTTTCCATATTTAGAGTCTCACTAGGGAATGTCCACTATTAAAACATTTACATACAGACTCCTAATCTATTCTCATTAAGGAACGGCCACTATTAAAATATTCACATACAACAGCTTTTGTAATATGATTTATAGAACACTAGCTAACATTATTAGTTCAGGCCCTGGGGTTGGAATGCCTACATTTTACTTTCTTGCTTATTACTACCTAGCTTTACAGGTCAGAGATCATTATAATAATATCAATCTCATGGGATTGTTAAGATGGAGATAATCTATGTACAGTGCTTAAAACTTACCTGATGTAAAATGAATATCAAATACTATTGGCTATTTTATTATTATGCCTTTGCCGCTGAAAATACCACGTATTAATTACCTCACTAAATATTTATTGAGCACTTACTATGTGCCTGGTAATATTTTAGGCATTTGAGGTATAGCAGGGAACAAAACAATGTCCTTGCTATTGGGAGGCCTACTTTCTAGAAGAGAAGAAAAGTAACAAACAAGCAAATAATCATATAATAGGTTAGGCTTGATATGTGCTATGAAGACAAGTAAAGAAAGGCATGGAAATCATGCAAAATGGTTGGGAGAAAAGAGCATTTCAAGAAGAGGGAGAATCCAGTAAAAGGTCTGAGGGTCCAAACAATTCTGGCAAACTTGAGAAAAAACAAACGAACAAAACTGTGTGGCTGGTTTAAGTAAGAGAGGAAACAGAAGACAAGTGTGAGATATGATACGAAAGGTAGAGAATCCGAGACACTTGGGTCCTGATGACCAGGGTGAGAAATTCAGGTTTGATTCTAAGAGTTACAAAAGCCACTGGAGGCCAATGATGTTGTATGAGTCAGTTGCATTCATTGTAAAATATTCTTGGCTGTGTTTCAGAGGACCTTTGAGAGCAAGAAAGCAAACAAAGAAAACAGAAAGATCAACTAGGAGTCCAAGACATATTTTAAAAATCATGCATAATTCTGGTACATTTAAGTATTGACTTTCATTTACATAGAAGTATAATCAACTTGTAATAGATTCCTCCTGGCGTGTACTTTTGAAATAGATATAAGCGGGTAAAATGACAGAATACTCATCCCCTGAGGTTCAGGAAGAATTGTTGGAGTGCTGTGCACCAGAAGAGAAAGAGGAAGCTTGAAAAGAGCCCTAAAAATGATCTTTGAACAAGGATATTCAGACACTGTCAGAACAGGATTTATTACCCAGTAGTAGATAAAGGAGGAAGTGGCTTCAATTTCAACACTGAGAACCAAAATAGTCATGAAGAAAAATCCAGGGTTTATTAAAGACAATGTTGTGTGGATGCTTTAAAACAACCAGAGGTAACAAGGACAGTGTCTGCAAGTAACTGGGGATGCAAACAGTCTTGATGGATGAGAATCCACAATAAATCAGCTTACTGAAAATAAAACGTGACATGATTAAGAGACAAAAGACCAGCTACCTTAATGGCTCTGTTACTTAATCCTGATTTAATTTACTAGGGAAGTGATGCACTTTCATCCTACATTTAGAAACAAGCTGTCTAAGTGAATGAAGACAGCCTAGACAATGGAGTGTGTGGTGAAATATCTTATTTCCGAAGGATGAAATTACAATGCAGTTTATATAGGACCTCAAGACATTAATTGGGGCATTGGGGTCAACATGGAAGCAGTGATCCCAAGACTATTATAACTCCTCCAAATAGACTCATCCAAAGAATTCTGCTTTCCTTTGTCACATAAACAAAAGAAGCTAAGTGTTTCTAGAAACAAGAGTCTCTGCACAACTCCCTTGAGATGGCTTTATCAGAAGCTGACTTTGAAAATGGAGATGAATCCAGGTTTCTTCTTAGGAACAGAATAATTTTGGATTCTTGTGGATAAATATATTTAAGAAAGTTAAATTTGAGGAAGGGATAAATGTATAATTTCTTTACCTCTCCTTAAAAAGCATTATCCTGCATCATCTCTATTGCTACCATGACCAAAACTACTAGTTTGGGTCAAGAAAAAAAATATTTATAGCCAGGCAATAGCAGAGGGCATGCGTAACATTTTACAAGATGGTCAGCAATTGTTTTTGCTTATTTAAATTTGTCAGGAGAAATCATGAAAACCTTTTTTTAGGTTTCCTTAAAATACTTTTATTTAGGGAAAAAATGAAAACAAAGAACAAACAAACAAAAAACCCCAGTGCCTTGTGAAGATTTCTTTTGTGTTCCCAGGTTGATTTGTTCCTTCTTGTTTTTCCACAATATATTATAACATTCACCCTCTTTATTGGATTTAATCTATTATTTTTGTCTCTTGCCAGCTACAGTGTGAACTTCTTATTTCAACCACTTTTATTACTAGCCTCTAGAACATTGCTGAACACATAATAGGTGTTCAATAAACATATTGTTTCTCTCCTTTTTGAAAATATGTAGCAAATCCTTTCAAACTCTCATAACAAATGAATAAATAATCATTAATATTATGTACTATAACGCAGATTTTAGAACATGAACAGTTATTGGATTCATAATCCATAGATTTTTCATTATGGTTAGGGGAACATTCACTAAAACCTACCAAACACAATTACAAATCTACCATCTGCCTCCATTTAAAAAAATTAATAACACCATCTCATTCTCTAAAGGAGATTTCTGGTCAAAATGGCCAAGTGAGGAAATACTGAGTTCACCTCCTCTTCTAACCACGTCAAAATGACAACTAACTTGCAAAACAACCATCAGTGAGAATCGCTGGAACCGAAGCTCCACAACCAAGGACATATGAAGCCACTTTGAGACACAAAAGAGAGGGAGACACAGAACAGGTTGGTCCCACACCCAATGCGACCATTAAGAATTAGAAAAGATATCTAAACTGCGGAGGTTCCCCGTGGAGAAGTGAAGGATCTCAAGCCAACATCAGGTTCCCTAACACAGGGTTACAGTTCCAAGGAGAGAAATCTCCACCAGTTCTGGCTGTGAAAACCGGTGAAAATTATGAGTAAAACAGAGGGCATCTACAGTCTCAGGCAATTCTCTTAAAGGGTCCATGCATGAACTTACTGACAGACTCCTGAGTTTCAGTGCTGGGCAGCAGCTTAAAAGGAGCCAGAGATGTACAGGGTGGGGAAACTGAATAGTCTAGCTTCAGGACGAAGGTTGGAGGGGCAGTTTTCTCCCAAAGGGAGGAGCTGGAAGAAGTCACAGTTTCTTTGTTTGAGTTCCCCACTTCCCTGTATGCAGACACAGGTGGCCATGGTATCTGAGTCTCTATAAAACCAGCTACCACCTTTCAACTGCCGCCCCAGAGCCCCACTCCATTTGCTGAGACCACACCCACCCAACTTTTGGGCACACCCATGCCACTTCCAGTGACTTTTCCACACAAATGGCTGGTCTTAGCTTATACTGTGCCTTTCCTATAGGCTCTCAAAGGCTCAAAGGTCTGCCTTCAGCATGTTCTGTACTTCTTGCTGAGCAGCTCTAAACCTGGCACGAGTGACCACTGGCCTCTATGTGCAGCTTGGCCTCTTGTGGCACCTCTGAGGCTAGCCTGGGTGGTGATCATCTCAGGATTGCTTTGTAACTCATACCAGGGGGCCCCTAGCACAACAGAGGTTGTGGCTGTATTTGGCCTACAGCAGGCCTCTTCCCAGGAGACTTTCAGGATGGCATGCTTGGGGGCAAGCTTCAGACTGTGCTGCAGCATCACTTGGCTACCGCCAAGGATAGCATATTCAAAGGGTACACTGGGCAAGCAGCAGAGCCCAGCTGAAGCGAATCCTGCTCTGTAAGGTCAGCCCCTACACAACAGCTCCTTCACTGTGGTCACACACAGCCAGTCCTCACAACCCATCAACTGGGTCAGTCCTTCTCATTGATCTGTAAATAGAAACAAGGCTCAACTACAATAGTAAGGCACATACTACCCATCCAAGGGACACACCTGGAGTGGTGTGTGAATGAATAAAGGTAGGTGGTACATGTAAATACAGTAGTCATAGGGATGTAGGGTATAGCATAGAGAATATTGTCAGTAGGGTAAGTCAGGATGGCTCAGAGAGTTAAGTGCTTGCTTTGCAGCCCTGGGGACTAGGGATCAAATCCTGGCCCCGGCCCATGTGAACCCACGTGCTGAACTTGAGTGTGCTTCCCATGAGAGAGGACCCTGGTTCATTTCTTATCCCCCAGTTCAGGCCCTGGCTCGAGAAGGCATGCCTTTCTTTTGGGAGGCCTCATCCCAGTTCCTGTCCTGCGTGCCTCCCTGACTACCTGTGTGGAACAAAATCATGTCAAAAATGATGATGTACAACTATGGAGACTGCTCTGCACCCTCCCCCTTCTCTCTGTCTCTGTCAAAAACAATAAAATAAATCTTAAAAAAAAGAATATGGTCAATAATATGGTAATAACTATGTATGCTGTCAGATGGGTACTAGATTTCTTGAGATAATAGATAGGAAGGAGGCTGATAAAGGTGAAGGGATTAAGAAGTACGAGTTGGTAGTTACAAAATAGTCATGCAGATGTAATGTAAAGCATAGTTAATATAGTCAATAATATGGTAATGTGGTAATAACCATGTATAGTGTCAGGTGGGTTCTAGACTAGTTAGGGGGATCACTTCTTAAATTATGTAAATGTATACCAACTATGCTGTACACCTAAAATTCAATATCAAATATATTGAATGTCAACTCTAATTAAAAAATTAAAATGGGGCGAGTGGTAAAGGGGAATAAAAGGTTCAAATTTTTAGGTATAAGACAAGTAAGTCATGAGGATGTAATGTATAGCACAGGGAACATAGTCAATCATATTGTGAACATTGTACAGTTTCAGATGGTTGCTGGGCTCTTATCATGGTGGTCACTTCTTTAGGAATATAAATTTTTGATAACTATGGTATACAGTTCAAACCAATATAGTATAGTTAGCTATATTGTAATAGAATTATTTTTTTTAATTCTCTAAGGTAAAGCCAAGACAAATATACAATATTGGGCAATAGAAGACTCTTAAAATAATAAAATAGTTTACCTTACATTACAAGGGCAACAAGAGAACCTGATTAAAATATCTTTGTTCTATTAGTATCCCGTTATCTAGGTAAGTCCTATTTATTCACTAGTTCACCAATTACCACAATTCTCATTTGGCATATTGTTATAAATATTTTAGAGATGAAAAAACAAGCTCAGAATTTCTATAGCTAGCAAGTTGCTAGACTAGAATTGAATAAGTATTGAGAGAATGGAGATCACAGTGTAATAACCAGGGAAGGCTTCATGTTGCAAGGGGATCTTGGAATGGACTTTGAAGTTTGGAATTCACATAGTTTAACATGGAAGAAGGACATTTCTGTAGGGTTAGAGATGGGAAACACAAGTACACACAAAATAATCTACTGATTTATTCTGAGAGTTGAAGTTAAAGAAGAGCAAGGACAAAGTTAAATATATGTGCAAGAGAATGGAGTGAATCATGTGGTCTGCTATTTGTATTTGAGAAGGATGTATTTATGAATGGTGAGAGGAGAGGCAAATATTTACCATGATTGATGGATACTTTGGCTGGTTCTCAAAGGAATTTGAAATGACAAGATACCATTAGGAGTCAGTAAGGTTAAAGTAGTGGAAGAATAATAAACACCTTTTCTCAATAACTCAGTGTGCACATTGAGACTAGGTTTTTGTTACATATATGTGTTAAAAAAACATAGAAGGCCCTTAATATCTAGATTTGGGTTAGTTAAATGATTATTGAATAGATTGAAATATTTTTAACCTTGTACTTTAGGTTTTTATAAAAGAATAAATAATAATGACAACATAGCTAACATTAATGGGATATTTATTAATTGCCAGGCATTACTGTTCACATACATTATTTAGTTTAATTCTCATGTCAAATTTATTATCTACATACTATTACTATTTACCATTTTACAGATAATAAAACCAAGGGATAATAATATTTTAAAATTTAACCTTAATAAGAAAGTTGGTAAGTAGAATATTCTACACTACAATGTCTTATTAAAGTACAATGACTGATCCATAAGTGCTCTATGAAACTCTTTAATGTTGGTGATAACTTCTGGTAGAAAATACTGAAGTAATAACTATAAATGAAGACTTCCAGCTTTGTCTTCCTGTTTCTTGATGTTTGTTTCTGCAGATAAAATAATTCCATCATATCAGATTTTCTAATAACTTCCAATTGTGCCAACAATTGTAATAGCTTGGGACATCAATTTTGTCACAAAAAACAAAACAAGGGTTAAGACTAGGTTAAAATACTGCTCATGTCTAGAACTGTTCACAATGTCTGTGCATAATTTAGTTCAGAAATTTTTTTTCTGACAAATTTAATAAAAGTAAGGCTTAAAAGTCTAAAAAATTCAAAACATCCAAAAAATCTCCAACAAAGGGAACACATTGCCAAGTCACATTCAAATGCTAAAGTTAGAGAACAAATTTTTTTTTAGTTAAATAAATCTGCTTTTACAGATCAGATTATTCTGGGTGAAAAGTATAAGGACAAGTGAAAAGACCAGTGTGGTCCACACAACCATTTTACAGATAATAAAACTGAGACCCACAGGTCACACATTTTGCAAACAAGACAGGTGTTCTATTTCTCAGTATAATGCTTTTTCATATACATAAGCAACCTAGAGATATGGTTACATGATGCAGAAAAGTACACACCAGACCAAAAAAAAATGTATTATTTGTGGCTGTCAGCAACTAATTAGTAAAAGCTTGAGTTTCTAGAATTTCAGTTTCTTGCTTGGCCACTGTTCAACTGCACTGTTTAACTAGACCAAACTTTTCTGGTCATTCTCATGTGGCTTTGCTCATCTACACATGGTCTCATTGCAAAATGATGCTGAAATAAAAAGAGAATATGCTTTTCTTTAATCTACATTTTTTAGTTGGTGAAACAAGAAGAGAGTCATCCTCAGGGTCACAATGGCAACTTTCTCCAATTTTCTCAGCAGTAGTCAGAAATTATCTTGTCAGCATCACTGTCTTTTTTAACAGGTGCTGGGAATGAGAAAATCAACCACACGTGTAAGGGGTTAGAAAAGTCATCTAAAAAAAAAAATGTCATTAAAAAGGCGAAGTTTATCCTCTGAGAAGCCAACATATGGCCTGACAATTGAATGAATCTACCTCTAGCCTAACCCAATATCATCTAACTGTCCTCCTAAGTACTTTTTTCTCTAACTTTTCCACGCCTCTATCTCCTCAATTTTAGTGCTTCTCAAAATTTAGTGTGTGTATTGATCACTTCTGAACCTTGCTAAAATATTCATTTTTATTTAATAGGTCTAGGAATAATCTCCAGGTTTTGCATTTCTAACAGGCACCTAGGGGATGCCCAGGCTGAGGGGCAGAAGACCATACTTTGAGATGCAACACCTATTTCACTTTTATAATTGAAGGTTGAGAGGATGAAGGTAGAATATGAGAAAAGAACAGAGAGAATTAATGTTTTTCTCATTTTCTCCTCATTCTTCATAGTAAAATCAGTGTTCCTTTACTTAGCAAACAACTACAAACAGTCTTCAATTGGGACAGTTGAAGCAGACTTTAAAAATATCCAGTTTATCTTTGCATACGATTATCTATCTCCTTTGTAGTAACATGTAAAGAACTTTTCACTAAGAAACTTGATTTTGTTTACTACGTAGTGATAACTCATTAAATTCATATGACTTTCTGCACACTTATTCTGAAAACACTGGGAAAAAACAGTAAAATTATTTTGACTAAGACTTAACCTGAATTAATATAGGATTAAGACCAGTGATGCAATGGTCAAAGTTTTAACAACTGTTATTTAGAAGAAGACAAAAACAAACAAACAAATAAACCTGAATTGTAACATCTGCCCATTTCCACGGTATAAATGCTACCATCATGGCTACCAGTATGAGGTCACCAAATAAAAAACTAGGAAGAGATTCACACAATTGCCTTCAAAGCTGACAGCAGGAACCACCCAGACGCTCTCCACAAAGAAACCGTTGAAGCTACAAGGGACGGTAACATAACTCAAGGAAAATTACATAGGAAAAACAATGTTGATTCTATCATCTTCTATAGAACTTTGTGTGTATATGAAGTCTTAGTTTACATTTATCTTTGTCTCATAGTGAATTTTGAACTTGTTCATAAGTCATTAGATCATAAGTCAGTGTTGTAAATGTCTTTGGTTTTTCATATTTATAGTAATTTTTTTCTTCTGTTTCTAAGATTTATTTTATTGTTTGAGAGAAGGTGAGAGAGAAAGAGAGAGAGAGAGAGAGAGAGAGAGAGAGAGAGAGAGAGAGAGAGAGAAGGGGGAGGGACCAGAGCAGTCACCACAGTTGTACATCATTAGTTGTGACATAGTTTTATTCCACACTGGTATATGTGGAGCTATGCAGGAAAGGAACCAAACTTGAGGCCTCCTGCATGGAAAATGAGAACCCCCCATCCCCCCACCAACCCGGTGGTTACCATGTTCCACAGTTCACTACGTGGGCCTGCACAGACGGACCAGGACTCAATCCCTCACCCCTGTGGTTACAAGGTAAACACTCGACCTGTTAAGCTATCATGACATCCCTATAGTGAATACATGTTTTTAAATAGGTGTTAAATTGTAAAAGAAAAGGAGTATAAAATTGACCTCATTAAACTATTTTTGAGGGAAAAAAGGCCTAGTACATTTATAACTTTTTAAATAAATAAGAGAACTGATAAATAGATCTCTATGGTGATGATCTGAAATTTTTAAAACAATATTTCCTAAATTATGAATATTCTAAGAAAATTTCTGTATTTCTGAGACTTATGTTGTAAGACAGTTGTGAAGAAGACTTCCACATTTAATTTGGAAGAAAGGTGAAAAATAAAATCCTGAGAGAGTCAAAGGGTAGAATGGCCTGCTTATGAACAGAGATGAAATTTAGGTGATGAAACAGCAAACAGAGATATCATGGAACTTGACTTGGGTGCTAAAGAAAAAGTCATATAAGGATTTCTCCTTTTACTTGGTTTAAGTTCATAAATAGTTTACAAAAAGAATAAAGTGACAATGAAGAAGTATTGACCAAATTGAAATTTGACTATAACCTACTGGCATTCATACCTGAAAATATGAAATATAAACAGAAATAAACTAGGTAGAATAATTTTAAAATTAAAAACACAATTATATATTTAACTTTTCTAAGCTGGAGTTTTATTGAACCCTAAACACGTCAATGGTGTATCTGTATGTAGGTTTCCCACCTGTATGCGCTCTCTGCTCTCCCTCTCACTTCATCATTTTAAATGCTTTCGTGAGAATGTTAAGATTTGACTGATTTATTACAGAGGGTAGCTGAGATTGTTACCTAATGTTACATAATATTAAGGGCAAGGCTATAATCCCAAAGAGTTAATTTGATACTATATCTGGTAGTTTTGTTCCAACATCAAAGCACCAGCATATGCAGATGTCATTATTTTAGAATGATCACATATAGCTTTGAATGAATGATCTTCTCTATTCCATATACAGTGTTCCCTCGCCACTTCGCGCTTCATGTTTTGCAGCTTCAGTGCTTCGCGGGTTTTCCCAAAACATTCATCAAAAAATAAAAATGAAAAAATACAACCATGTCAGCAGCCACATTGCGGAAAGGAGCGTTGTTTCATGTGGATGCGCGAGAGAGAAGGATCCCTGCCTGTCAAACAAAGAGATGAGTTGACTCAGAGTACATCCCACGGGCTCTCATAAAGGCGCGTGACTGGTTTCCGGGGCGACATCGACCAATGAGAGGACGAGTGGATTGATCCCTGTGAGCTGATTGTCTGCGCATCATCGCAGCCTCACCTAGCATCTTCTCTTGTTGTATCTCGCCAGTCTTGTCCATGATGTTGACTGTCTCGCATACTGTATTTTAGTGTTGTGTTGGCAATAACTTGTTTTGTTTAAGCGATCACTTTTTTTATTAATTAAGCCCTTATAATGCCGCCTAAGCGCTGTGCCCCTGCGAAAGCTTCCTCCGGGGCGCCCAAGAGGAAGAAGATGATGACCATCAGTGAAAAAGTGAAACTTTTAGATATGATCAAAGAGGGCAGAAGTGATGCATCTGTGGCACGCCATGACGGGGTGAATG
>PVKE010042693.1:0-13648 GCA_004027555.1 Craseonycteris thonglongyai
GAGAGAGAGAGAGAGAGAGAGAGAGAGAGAGAGAGAGAGAGAGAGAGAGAGAGAGAGAGAGAGAGAGAGAGAGAGAGAGAGAGAGATTCATTCCACACTTCCACACAGGTGGGCGGGGAGGGCTGCACAGGGAAGGGCAGGAACTGGGCTGGGGGCATCCCTCATGGGAGGCACGCCCATATGAACTGGGGGCTGAACTGGGGCCTCCCACATGGGAAACTCGACCCGGCGAGAACCAAGCTGGGGGCCACATTCCAGTTCAGCATATGGGTCCACAACGGCTGGTGCTGAGACTTGATCCCCATACCCCGGGGCTGCAAAGTGAGTGCTCAATCTGCTGACCCATCCCGGTATCCCCTGTGATCAGATATTTTGAAATGAAGTTGAATTTAGATTGCATCAAAGGAGAAAAAAATATTTTCAAAGCTCAGACAACTGTTCCACCTTAGCTATGTCCCCTTCTGTCTACTAATTCTAGCCCATGTAACATAGTACATAATCCTTCCCACTACTCTAAGCATCACCATGGCAGAGTACAATAATAATAGAGGCCATGTGCTAACTTCCTTTTTTTAGCCCTAAGCTTTTTAAGTAGACCTAAGTCTAAATGCGTCAGAGATGTGTTTGAGAAATAACAAACATAGGATTGCAGGAAGCTGTCTAGCCACTTTTATTCTGGACAAGATTGCCCTTAACGCATTATATACTGTTAACTGCTTACCCTATTTCATAATAATATCCAGAAAATGAAATCTAATTTGTCTTTAATAGTCTTTCTAGAGCTTTCCTAGGTAACGTACTTGCTTTATATTGTTTAAGAAAGTAGGCCCTGGGGAAGCCGGGATGGCTTAGTGGGTTAAGCGCTCACTTTGCAGCGCCGGGAACCGAGGATCGAATCCTGGCCCCGGCCCGTGCGGACCCATATGCTGAACTGGGGACTATCCCCAGTTCAGTTCTCACCGGGGCGAGACCCCAGCCCAGTTCCTGCCCTGTGCAGCCCTGCACCCACCTGTGGAATGAAACTATGTGGAAAAACCAATGATGTGCAACTATGGAGACTGTTCTGGGTCCTCCCCCTTCTCTCTGTCTCTGTATCTCTCTCTCTCTCTCTCTCTCTCTGTCAAAAACAATAAAAAATAAATCTTAAAAAAAAAAAAAAAGATAGGTGTGTAGGGGATGCCAGGATGGCTCAGCTGGTTGAGCACTCATCTTGCAGCCCCGGGGTCCATGGACCGAATCCTGGCCTGGGCCTATACGGACCCATACGCTAAACTGAGGTGTGCCTCCAGTTTGGTTCTCACTGAGGCAAGCTTCCCATGTGGAGACCCATGGTTCAGCTCACACCATGGGCTGCTTCCCAGTGCTTTCCATGTGGGAGGCCCCCCCTTGCAGGGCTGTGCCTCCCAGTCAATTCCTGCTCTTTATGGACCTGTGCCCGCCTGTGGAATGAAAGTATATCGAAAACTAATGATGTGTAACTATGGAAACTGCTCTGGGCCCTCCCCTTCTCTCTCTCTCTCTCTCTCTCTCTCTCTCTCTCTCTCATTCTTCCTCTCTGTCAAAAACAATAAAAATAAATCTTAAGAAAAAGATAGGTTGTACACAATAAAATGTAACAGGATAGGGCAGAATAAGTAACACAGATAAAACTCTTAAGTCTAAATAAGATGGTGTTGGAGCAGTAAAGAAGCAATTAACAATAACCAAAGGAGGTTGAAAAAACATTGAATTGGGTCTTGAAGAATGTAAAGAAGCTTTGGAGTGGTAGAAAAATGTTAGAGGGAGTAAGTGTGTTAAAGCATGGAAGCAGGAAAGCATGGAGTGGGTGGTAAGATGGTTTTGATTGAGGGTAAGGTGAACAGAAGACTGGTGCCTTCAGCTGTAGCTGCACTAAGAGGGGTGTCAATGCAGAGGATAGCATGTGGTTTAGAAATATAAAATTCAAAGTAACAGCGAAACAAAAACTCATGGACATAGTGGTTTGGTGGTTGCCTGGGGGTGGGGGTGGGGAAGTGAGGGGAGAGGGCTGGGGGGGCATGAGGAGGGGACATTAAATGTTAAAATAAATAATAAAAATAATAAAAATATTAAAAAATTAATTTTAATATATAGGGCTCTGAGTTCTTCCACCTCTTTTCCTTAATGCTAACCCTAATTCTAGCCCTTAACAACAACAACAAAAATATCTTTCCAGTGGTGATGTGAGGGATGGATTGCAGAGAAGTGGTGGGGATAACTAACAAGGATGTGGGGAACCAGGAAAGACAGTAACCCTAGACAATCCAGATAGTAGTGTGGACTACTTTTGTAAGAGTAGGAAGATAAAGTAGATGGTTGTAGTAGATACTGTTAAAATAGAATCAACAAAACTTGCTAAAAATTACTAATGAGGAAAGGAAAGAGATGAAGATAACTGCAAGTCTAGCATCCAGCTTGATGGTGATCTCCTTAGGGACATACAGTGTCATCCACCCAGCCAGCCAGCAAAGTTTTATTACTATGACTAGGTTATCATTCTTTGTCTTGAGCTCTGGTGAGGCAGAGAAACCTAAGACATGAATGACTCTTAGCCTTCATCATTTTCATAGTCCAATGAGGGGGAGCTATAATAAGATTGTAGTATGATAAGTTTAGTGATAGAGGTAAGTATGGGGTGCTTTGGAGAGTGGTCAACAGAAAAGAGGTGACTAACTCATCCTGACAAGGAGGTCAAGGGGAACTCATTCATCTTTGTATACATTCTGGGGAAGCTGGGATGGCTCAGCAGGTTAAGCACTTGTTTTGCAGCCCAGAGACCAGGGATCGAATCCCGGCTCTGGCCCAGGTGGACCCATATGCTGAACTGGGGTGTGCCCCCAATTCAGTTCTTGCAGGGGCCTACGCGGGAGGCTCCCAGCCCAGTTCCTGCCCTGTGCAGCCCTGCACGCACCTGTGGAGTGAAAATATATGGAAAACTAATGCTGTCAACTATGGAGACTGCTCTGGGCCTTCCCCCTTCTCTCTGTCAAAAACCAATAAAAAAATAAATCTTTGTATACTTTCTTCCCCCATAGTGCCTAACACAGTGTTTTAGATATAGAAAATGTTTGATATGTGCTGACCTCCATTAATAGAGAAGATATGGAAGAAAAGATGAGAAGAGTATATATGTGTGTGTGTGTGTGCATGCGTGTTGGTGGGTGGTTGGCACTGAAGATGATGAGTTGTTGTTTTGACATGTTGAGTAGTGGAGGTGCCAGCCAGTCACAGTTCTATAGATTTTCAATAAGTAATTGGCAGTATGGCTTTGGAGCATGGGAAACAGAAGAGCTAGAGATGAAATTGACAACTGCCAGTGTGCAGTAGTAGGTGGTGAAGTATAAAATACATAACAGATCATCAGTGCACATTGAGTGCACTGTGCAGGAGAGGTTGGGGAGGCTTCATGGAAGAAGCAGGACTTAAGCTGAACCCTCAAGGACATGTAGACTGTGGGAAGGTCCAGAAGAGAGTGATGGTGGTGGTGGAGGGCCATTTAAGTCTGTGATTGGTCAAGGAGAACAAAAACTACAAAGGATCTGCTGTAAGATTGAGCATAGTGACCTTGGGGGACAGTGGGAGAGATTAGTTTGACGTAATGAAAATGTCTGTTGGGAAAATTGGTGTCAAGCCTTTGTTGATTTGAATTCTTTCCCATCTCAACTATTGTTACGTCCACAAAATAGGGAGTAGGCCAACACTTATCTAAGATGCTGCTGAGAGACATTTTAAATTCAATGCTGTGCTATTTTATGTTTGGTCTGGAAAGCACCTATAAATTTTTACTGTTGTCCATGAAGTTCATACTCATGCACAAGCTTAGGATAGAAGATTTGTCTTTAAGGAGTATTAAAAAATGATTCATAGGTTAAATGTACATCTCTTCAAAACAAAACCTTCAATTTAGAATTTTAAATCTCACTGCCATGTAAACTCTTGGGTCATTTATGAAGTTGAATCAGACATAAGGAACTTCAGGGATCTCTGTCTGCTTATTATTGGGTCAAATGTGTAACACTAAGGTTACAAGAATATTTTGTAAATCTGGTTGATAGTACACATCTTTTTGCATTGTCTTAAAAACAAAATGAAGCAATCCCAGCCCAGTGGTGCAATACTCACTCTGCAGACTGCTGTGCTATAGTAGTGCTGTGTATAGTTTTCTTCTCTCCAGCCAATGAAGAACACCTTGCTCCTGGTAAATTTGACCTTGAGGGGGGGAAGCAGGGATGGCCCAGTGGGTTGAGTGCTTGTTTTGCAGCCCTGGGGTCCAAGGATAGATTCCCAGTCCCAGCCCGTGAGGACACATATGCCGAACTGGGTTGTTTCCCATATGGAAGGTCCCGGTTCATTTCCCGCTGGGGTGAGCTTCCTATATGGGAGACCCCTGGTTCAGTCCCCAGCTCACAGAGATGTTCCTCCCATGTGGGGGCCCCCTGGCCTTGGCTCCCACCCTGCACGGCCCTCACCCACCTGTGTGAAATGAAACCATGTCAAAAACTGGTGACATATAACTATGGGGACTGCTCTGGGCCCCTCCTCTTTGTCTCTCTCTGTCTCCCTCTCTGTCAAAAACAATAAAATATTTTTTAAAAATTGACCTTGGGACTGGCATTTTAAGTTTAAGATTCCACTATAGCTTTTGTTCAGATAGAATTATGGTCAAAGCCCTGGGGACAGCTTCTTTCATCTCTTCAGGAGGAAGGAGGCTGATGTCAGGGGACTTATAGGACCACCAATATAATACTGTAGAAAATTAAGAAATATAATGTTTGAGTTTCACACACACACACACACACACACACACACACACACCCACCCACCCACCCACCCACCCACCCACCTCCTTCCAACATGAGTTTGAGGCTGAACGTAGAATAGGTTTTTGTGATCCTGATGATAAAAGCCTATGATCAAGGATGATGGAATCTGGATAATGGTGACATTATGAAGTCACTGTTACAAGACCTGCTTGCCTACCTCCTGATTTGTTGTTGCATGAGAAAAATAAATCCTGTTTTGAGCAAAAATATTTTATCAAAGATCTTACTTCATAAAAGAATGCATGTGTAAATAACTTAGTCGTTATATAAGCTATAGAAGATACATTAACAGTCTTTGTTTCTTTATTTCATTTGAATCACATACTTTATAGAAAGTTAGCAATTTATACAATTTTCAGTCTTTTTCCTAAAAATAAGTAACATTATTTATATATCAAAATAATTATGCCAAATACATCAGTAACATAGTAAATTATATCTCTTTTTAAATTTTTCTGTCTTTGTTACTAAGAAAATCTAAGGGTTTTGTCAGGACTTTGCATTAAAATTTTCCTGGCAAAATTTCCATTCCAAGAAAATATTCAGACAAGAATGACCAGAGCAGATATTTTAAGCAAATTTCATTTTCTGCAACTGATTCAGTTAGGTCATTAAGTCTTCCTTCTAAAACTTATTAGCAGGTAAATACAGATATCTAATGAAGGGATTAGGTAGGTGGCTAATTAAATTTATATTAAGACAGATTAATAAATGACTCTTCCTACTGATTATATACAAAAATTAGGATTGACATTTATATTTAGACTTCCTGTTTTAATCCCCTGGGTATATCACATAGATGTTTCATATCCTGAGAAACTCATTGTGACTAGATTTCTTTTTGTCCTATCAGCAAAAGGCAATAGGAATCTGTGTGTCAGCAAGGGAAGGGAAAGAATCTGATGTTAATCGAAAAGGGATCTTTACATCGGGATTCAGTTTCTTGTAGCTACATCTGTGTGACACTGTTGTTGTCTGGGTTGTATTATACCAAATAACCCATTTGAATTTGATACTACATTGACTGATGTTTTTCTCAGTGACTGAATTGATTTGACCAATCTTTTCATTGCCTTAGAAACACCACCTAAAAAGATTATGGGGGAAGCCGGGATAGCTCAGTGGGTTAAGCGCTCACTCCGGCCTGTTTGGACCCATATGCTGAACTGGGAGCTCCCCCAGTTCAGTTCTCTCTCTGTCTCTCTGTCTCTCTGTCTCTCTGTCTCTCTCTCTCTGTCAAAAATAAATAAATAAATATTTAATAAATAAATAAATAAAAAGATTATGTTCTGATGTCAGTTCCCATTGGGTCACTTTGAACTATCCCGGGAGACTGAATTTATCTCTTCTGAACCTCTATGTCTTTACTCCTTCTCTGTATGTCATTGAGTGTGGGTTTCAGAGAGAACTGCATGTGACAAGAGTAAGGAGTGGGAGGGATGGGGGTAGGGGCAAAGAGGAACCAGAGGTAAGAAACTGTCACTGAGGCATTGTGCTGCTGTTTTTGTCTTTATAGCCACCTTTTGAAAATTCTTTTCATGTGGCCAGTTCTTTGAAAGAGCTACTTTTTTAGACTTACCAAGTTTGTCCTTCTAAATCTGTCTTCCTTCTACTCTTTGTTTTGATCACCCATCCTACTCCCAGCTTGCAGGGAGAGCTAGAACTTTCAGCACTATGCTGAATAAGAATGGTGACTTTGCAGCCCTGGGGACCAAGGATCGAATCCTGGCCCCAGCCTGTGTGGACCCATATGCTGAATTAGGGAGTGCCCCCAGTTCGGTTCTCACCGGGGTGAGACCCTGGCCCTGTCCCTGCCCCGTGCAGCCTCGCGCCCACCTGTGGAATGAAACTATGTGGAAAAACCAATGATGTGCAACTATGGAGACTGTTCTGGGCCCTCCTTCTTCTCTCTGTCTCTGTCCCTGTATCTCTCTCTCTGTCAAAAACAATAAAAATAAATCTTAAAAAAAATAAAAAAGAATGGTGAGATGGGTACTAGGCTTATTGGTTGATCACTTTGCAAGTGATATAAATATCTAATCACTATGCCGTACACCTGAAACTAATATAGTATTGTATGTCAACTATAATTTTAAAAAAATAAAGTAGTGAAAGCAGATATCCTTGCCTCCTTGTTCCTGAACTCAAGGAGAAAGCATACAACATTTGATCTTTTACCATTATGGAAGATGCTAGCTATAGGTGCTCTATTGAGTTGAAAAAGTTCCTCTTTATTCCTATATTTTTTCTGGAAGGTTATTTATTTATTTATTTTGAATGGGTGTTCATTTTTATAAAGTGCTTTTTCTGCATCGATTGATATTATCATGTGATTTTTCTGTTTAGAGTATTATAGTGGGCTACATTGATTGATTTTTGAATATTTAACCAAAATTTCATCCCTGGGATGAATTGCAAGGCATACAATTCTTTTAAAATATTGCTGAATTCTATTTGCTAATATTTTGTTAAGGTTCTTTTTTTCCCCCCTGAGGTACTGGCTTATTATTATTATTAATTATTATTATTATTACCTGTTAAGGTTCTTTTGCATTTACATTTATGGAGGATGTTCTTCTGCAGTTTTTAAAATTATTTTAAAAAATATTTATTTTATTGTTTTGAAAGAAGGTGAGAGAGAGAGAGAGAAGTGGGCAGGGCCCAGAGCAGTCTCCATAGTTGTAGATCATTAGTTGTGACATGGTTCCATTCCATGCAGGTGGATGTGGGGCTGTGCAGGGTGGGATCTGAACTAGAGGCCTCCTGCATGGGAGGCAAGAAACTTTGTGACCGAGCCATCTGGTGGTTTCCAGTTGTGCCACAGTTCAGCATATGTGTTTGCACAGGCTGGGGCCAGGATTCAATACCTGGACCTCATGGTTGCAAGGTAAGCTCTCAACCTGTTGAGCTATCCTGGTATCCCTGGTTTGCAGGTGTGTGTGTGTGTGCTATTTTTGTCTGCTTTTGATGTCCATGTAAGAGTGACTTTATGAAATGAGTTGAAAAGTGGGTCCTCCTCTTTTATTTTCTACAAGGGATTATGAAGAATTAGTATTGATTCTTCCTTAAACATTTTGATAGAATTATTCAGGTAAACCATATGTACCTGAAAATTTCTTGTTCCAGAGTTTTACATTTATAAATTTAATTTTCTTAATAGTTATAATACACTATTCAAATGATCTATTTCACATTGGCTGAGTTGTGATAGGTTTTATTTTCTGAGGAATTGGTTCATTTCACATTTAATATCAAATTATGTGTACAGTTTAAAATATTCATTCATTCATTTGTTTATTTATGGTAATCTCCAAGGTCTATAGTGATATTTCTTGTTTCACCACTGATATTGGTAATATGTGTCTTCTAACTTTTTTCTGTCAGTCTTGCTAGAAGTTTGACAATTTTATTGTCTTCTCAAAGCACTGACTCTTTCTGCATCACATTCAAGCACTCAGTAATCTTCACGGCAGCCATTTCTTTCTTTTCAATTCATATTTCTCAGTTCTACTTTACATAGCTAAAATTTTGATTCAATTACAATGACCCATTCCTATGGCTTTCCACTTCTGTGTCTTGGCAGGCTCTCCAATACTGTTTAGATTTTCTTTTGGCCTTGCTTTCAAAAGGTGACCACATCTTGCTGGTATCTTTAGAAAGTTTTATTTTTATCAAGACTAGTTTACATCATAATTCCACAAAACAACTGAGTTCTAAGTAGAACCATTATAGAGAGCTACATTGTAGAAAACTTGCCTAATTAAAAATAAAACACCTAAAAATTTGGTGATGTCGAATTTGAATAGTATGTTTAAGAGACAAAACTGTGGTGTACTGGATAGAACATCAGGCTTGGCAATACAATACTTGGGTTCAAGTCCTGGCTCTGCCACTTAAAATCTCAAGTAATAGGTTGGGTAGTTCTGCATTGCTCAGGTTTACCCCAGTAAAGCCTTGTGAAGTCAACAGGTGGATCCAGGCAGATCTTAAAATATCATAAAGCCTCCCCAAACTGTCCAGAAACCACTTGCTATCACGGGGCAGTGATAGAATTGGCCCTCATTGCTGCCTTTTTGCTCTGTTTCTGCTATGCCCAGCGTGGCACAGCTGGACAACTCAGTGTCACAGGAAAAGTCCTGCTTTGAGCATTGTCATTTCTACAACTGTGTTTCTGGAATCCTCCCTGACTAGAAAACTCTCTACTGTCTTCTCTGCCTGTTTGAATTCTACCTACCTTCCACGGCCAGATCATGTACCTCCTTCCCCAGCAAGGTCTTTTCTGACCATCCCAAATCAAATTGATAGCCTCTTTGAACTCCAGTAGGAACCATTACCATGCCATGAACTGAAACCTTCAGTAGCTTTATCTCTGGACATCATATTGGCTAGAAACATAGGCCCTTGTGAAGACCTGACCTTCAGTCTTGGCCCTGCCATTTACCAGATTCATGCCATTTGGCAGCTGATATCATCTTCCTGAACCTTAGTGACCTCCTTTGCAAAATGAGATCATTTCTGCCTGACAAGGTCATTGTAAAGGTCAAATATAATTCTTAGAAGATATTAGTTGCCAAATAAACGTAAGAGATATTTTAAATATAATAATAGTTAAAAATCCAGGGTAAATGGGAAATTATTCATAAAAGAATGGTGTAATAGGATAATTACAAAACTGTAGGTAACAAGATTCTTATGTGAGTGTATTTGTGTGTGTTCATAAACATTTATATAAAAAGAATGGGGCGGGAAGCCGAGATGGCTCAGTGGGTTAAGCGCTTACTTTGCAGGCTCGGGGACCGAGGATCAAATCCCAGCCCCGGCCCATGCGGACCCACATGCTGAACTGGGGTGTGCCCCCAGTTCAGTTCTTGCCGGGACCTATGTGAGAGGCTCCCGGCCCAGTTCCTGCCCTGCGCGGCCCTGTGCCCACCTGTGGAGTGAAACTATATGGAAAGCTAATGTCAACTATGGAGATTGCTCTGGGCCCTCCCCCTTCTCTCTGTCTCTGTCTCTGTATCTCTCTCTCTGTCAAAAACAATAAAAATAAATCTTTAAAAAGAATGGGACAACACACTTCAAAATGTTACTCTGGAGGACGGTTAACTCTGGGTAGTGGGCTAATCATTGTTTTTTATTTATTTTTCTGTGTTTTGCATTTTGGGGGTGGGCATGTAAGAGATTTAAAACTGGAAAATATTATTTTTAAAAAAGAAAAATTAAGGTCTGATGATATATTATTATTTGGTTATTTATACTCCACAATGCTTCAGAAAGAGTTTAAAGCAGCTTACAATATAACAAGGTAAAATGAAATACAAAACAAAGTGAAGCAAAGGAGAAAATGAGGATAGGAAATGAAGTATATAGTGATGGTATTAAACTTTTACGATCAATATCTTATATTTTTATTAACTGGTTTTCTTTTTTTTTTTTAAGATTTATTTTATTGATTTTTGACAGGAAGAAACAGACAGAGACAGAGAGAAGGGGGAGGGCCCAGAGCAATCTCCATAGTTGACATTAGCTTTCCATATAGTTTTACTCCACAGGTGGGCACAGGGCTGTACAGGGCAGGAACTGGGCCAGGAGCCTCCCACATAGGTCCCAGTAAGAACTGAACTGGGGGCACACCCCAGTTCAGCATATGGGTCCGCATGGGCCAGGGCCGGGATTCGATCCTCGGGCCCCGGGGCTTCAAAGCGAGCGCTTTAGCCACTGAGCCATCCCAGCTTTCCCTGGTTTTCTTTTCTTTTTTTTTTTTTTTATATCTTTTTTTTATGTTTATAGAGAGTAATTATTTTATCTTCAGTGCATATTTATTTCTATTTTACTTTTGACAGATAGAGAGAGAGACAGAGACAGAGACAGCTAGAGAACCGAACTGTGGGAACTCCCCAGTTCAGCATGTGGGTCCTGCCTGGGCCGGAGCCGGGATTCGATCCTCGATCCTCGTGGCCTCAAAGCGAGCGCTCAACCCGCTGAGCTGTCCCGGCTTTCCCCAGGGTTTTCTTTTTTAAAGAAAGAATGTGTAGTAGAATGTCTCTTAATCATGAATTTAACAGGTAAAATTAACTTTGTAGAAGAAAGGCAGCATTTTCCAGTGAAATGTGTTAATATGAAAATGATACATAAAAGAAGAATTTTCTACTAGTTTTCAGTGTATTAAAGATTTCTGATTATTTTGTTTTGGGCATAATAGGCAGCCCTAGGAAAGAATGGTTACTATTATTATATTTATATAGTATTAATAAGTTTCAAGTTACAAATTGTATACATTATAGTTGATTAGTGTTGGCTTTGCTTATGTGTTTTGAGTAAGTTAAATGGAGAGGCAGACTGGAATAAAACAAGCCCAAAATGGGTGTGAAGTTCTTGCCCCAGCCCCACCATTAAGTAGCTAGACCCTAACTCCTTGGCTTATTCTCCCTCTCAGAAATTGAGGGGCCTGGACAAGAAGAACTAACTTTGACTATGTATACTTTGGTAAAATTTCAGTTCCTTGCTAAGGAATGTACATTTCCATTGATCCTTCCACTTGACAGTATTTTAGTATGTTAGTTAACCTATGTTATAAAATGTTCCTCTTATACTTGTATGATATTAACATAATTTAAATGTCTTTTTCACAGAGAGATCTCTTTCCCCAAAGGCTGTCAAAGGATTTGAAACTACTCCACTTACCAAGAATTATTATTCTGTGGTGAGTGATTTCTTCACTCTCTTTATGTAAATTTTTCATTTGTTGAACCACTGATGTGTTTAGATGATGCAAATAGAAGACTAGATAAAGTTGCACTGCAAGGGTCTAGTGTCAGCTGCATTACAGTGGAGCTCTTCTACTTGTAGGTTACTTACAGATGTCTAGAAGTTTTACATCCACTGAACTGAAAAATTCAAGGGTAACACAAAGACTTAGAGCAAGGCCTATTAAACTAAGGTGGAAGAGAAATTGGTGAATATGTAAATGTTATGGGGAAATTCAGCAGTTATATATAGTCTTAACAAATAGTTAGAAGGTGAGTCCCCAAGTTCCTCTAATGCAATACATTTTCAGTGATTGCATACTGTGATTTTTAGAATCAGTCAATTCATTATGATATCTTCTGAAATATCATCAACTTTGTTCTTTAAGAGAGCCCAAAGGGAAGACTACCCTTTGGCACAGAGGGAGGAATTAAATAGCTCTGGCTTGAACACAGATTATGTCAAAATATAATATATTAGCTATAAAGAAGGCATGTGCAATACTCAAATAAGTTCCATTTGAGGGGATGCCAGGATAGTTCAGCAGGATGAGTGCTTTCCTGCAACTGTGAGGTCTGAGACTCAAGCACTGGCCTGTGCAAACCCATATGCTGCACTACAGTGCAACTATAACTGCCAGGATAGTAGCGAAGTTTCTTGCCTCCCATGTGAGTGGCCCCCAGTTCAGATCACACTCTGTGAACCCCACATCTACTTGTATGAAATGAAACCATGTCACAACTAATGATGTACAATTATGGAGACTGCTCAGGGCTCCACCCCCTCCCCTTACTCTGTTCTCTCTCTCTCTCTCTCTCTCTCACTCACTCTTCTCTCAAACAATAAAACAAATCTTAAAAAAAATAAGTTTTGTTTGAAAAAGGAATCATATCCTTTTCCTTAATCTGCTCTCTGCTTTTCTTTTTCTTTTCTTTCTTTTTAAAGATTTATTTTTATTGTTTTTGACAGAGAGAGAGATACAGAGACAGAGACAGAGAGAAGGGGGAGGGCCCAGAGCAGTCTCCATAGTTACACATCATTGGTTTTTCCACATAGTTTGATTCCACAGGTAGGCAAGGGGCTGCACAGGGCAGGAACTGTTCCGGGGTCTTCACCCCATTGAGAACCCAACTGGGGGCACTCCCCAGTTCAGCACATGGGTCCACATGGGCCGGGGCCAGGATTCGATCCTCAGTCCCTGGGTCTTCAAAGTGAGCGCTTAACCCACTGAGCCATCCTGGCTTTCCCTCTCTGCTTTTCTTCATGTCTTCTTTCTTAACTTGGCCCAGTCACAAATGAAAAGGTCCTCATAACCTCTAAGTTTCTCTGATTGGTAACTTCATTGTCTTCCTCCACTTCTGCTGAAATAGTTTCACTTAACACCCAATGTTCTATAGCCGTTTGTAGTGCATGCTCCTTTAATTTTAAGCATAGGCAGTTTTTAAACCTCTCTATACATTTGTTTTCAAAAAACAAAATTTCGTTCTTCAGTGAGTTTGCTCTGTAATGATGACATGAGCAGTAGCTGGTATGAAAAATCAAGAAGGGACTTCATAGGTAATATAGACAACAATCATAGGAGACAGTTTTTGGTTATTGTTTTTCATCTTACATTTCTGAGGTTGAAAATCTATTACTCAACAGAGCTAGGCTCTTTTATCTCTTCCTCCCTGACCATTTCTTTTAGCTTCCAGGTGACCCCCAATGATTTAAAGATTTATTTTTATTATTATTTTTTGACAGAGCTAGGCTCCCTTATCTCTTCCTCCCTGACCATTTCTTTTAGCTTCCAGGTGACCTCCAATGATTTAAAGATTTATTTTTATTATTATTATTTTTTGACAGAGAGAAGGAGGGCACAGAGCAGTCTCCATAGTTGCATGTCATTGGTTTTAGGGCTGTGCAGGGCAGGAACTGGGCCGGAAACCTCCCACATAGGAGAGAATTGAACTGGGGACGCACCCTAATTCAGCATACGGGTCCTCATGGGATAGGGCTGGGATTCAATCCTCAGACCCCGAGGCTGCAAGATGAGCACTCAACTCACTGAGCCATCCGGCTTC
>PVKE010042694.1:0-13617 GCA_004027555.1 Craseonycteris thonglongyai
TAGGTTTTGTGAGTCCTAAGCATGCTGTTGTGAAGAACAGCATTTGTTTATCTTCCATTCACTCTTCCATGTACTCTGGTGTGGGTTCTATCCACTTTATATTACTCCCTCACTGTAGCTTTTACATATGCAATAATGGTCTTTCCCAGTAGATATTTGTCAACAATCATCTTACTTGGCCTTTCATTAGTTTTTACTATGTATTATCTCTTCACCATTCCTTACACAATCTTTTCCAGGACATCCTCCTCTCTTGGTTGACTTTTTAAGGTGTATGATTTCTAGAAAGTAGCCAAAAAGATAGCAGTCACCTTCACAGGCTGATTCTCATCTGTCAAGCCACTAAATCTTGAGTTTTCTCAAAGTTGGCTCGTCAGTCTCCCCCCACCCCCCACAACCCCAGACTCTTCCTTGTGCAGTCTAATATATGACACACCTGTGTGTAGAAGACTTTCAAATAAGTAATTCCAGCTACACCTCTTCCACAGACTTCATACTTAGTTTTCTTCTTGACAGCTTCATTTCATCTGAAAGTCATGTCCAAATCAACTCTTGAATTGTCCTCCTCTGTACTTCCTGACTCCCTCATGAAACCTGGTCCTTTACTCCTACATTCTTCTTAATAAATGTTGCCATTATTCCACACATTATCAAAACCATAGGCATAAAGTTACGGGTACCTTGTATCCTATATCTAATCCATCCCTGAGTTTTGTAAGTTTTACCACTTAAGTATTTCCCACAGATATAGCTCTACCTCTGGATCATTATTAATTCCCTTGTCCTATTCATGCTACTATCTTTTTCCTGGAATTATTTCAATAGCTTTTATGTGACTCTCTTTCATTTTTTCTTTTGTTTCCCCCTTCCTTCATTCTATTGTTTACTCTATAGTGAGAATATTTATTTCAAATATTACCATCTCACCCTCTTGCTTGGAAATCTTTTTTTTTTTAAAGATTTATTTTTATTGTTTTTGAGAGAGAGAGAGAGAGAGAGAGAGAAAGAGAGAGAAAGAGAGAGAGAGAGAGAGAGAGAAGTGTGAGGTCCCAGAGCAGCATCCACAGGTGGGTACAGGGCTGCCAAGGGCAGGAGTAGTCCAGGGGCCTCCTGCAGGGAAGGCATGTCCCTGTGACCCCGGAGGCCTGCCACATAGGAAGCATGCCTGAGTTGGGAGTCAAACTGGGGGCCTGCCACATAGAAGGCTCACCCTGGTGAGAACCAGATTGGGGGCACACCTGAGTTCAGCATATGGGTCTGCACTGACAGGGGCCAGGATTTGATCCTCAGACCCCAGGGCTGCAAGATAAATGCTCAACCCACTGAGCCATCCTGGTATCCCACTTGAAAAATCCTTTGATGAATTCTAATTGTTCTTAGGATATAGATCTAAATCCTTAATGTAAACTTAAAAATTCTAGCTCTTCCCCATTAAGCCTCATCCCACTCTCCATTTCAGTCTGCTTGCTCATGAAATTGTACCTTGATTGTTCTCCCTCAGGATATACTGTTCCTTCTACCTGAGACACTTCATCTGTTCTGCCCTACCTCCTTCCACATTTGCCTACACTTGACAAGTTTAAATGTCTACTCAAGGACCACTGCCTCAGAGACACCATACCTTTCCTCTCTGACTATAGTAAGCCTTCCTGTGATGAACTGTCATGAGACCACATACCTTCCCTTTGTGACACTTAATTATGGTAATAATTTTACTTCTATTTTTCTGCTCATTAGTTTAAGTCTATCTTCTCTGCTAGTCCATACATTTCAGAAGTGGTACCCAGATTATGTTTGCTTTTGTTCATTTGAGTCTTTGCTTGTTAGGAAAATCCCTGGTGCATACTTGGTCTTAATAAATAGGTCTGGAATAAATACAGAACAAAGGA
This sequence comes from Craseonycteris thonglongyai, assembly GCA_004027555.1. Lineage (NCBI taxonomy): Eukaryota > Metazoa > Chordata > Mammalia > Chiroptera > Craseonycteridae > Craseonycteris > Craseonycteris thonglongyai. The sequence continues at coordinate 1,890 of PVKE010042694.1, forward strand.
AGACAACGGAATTCAGTGTTGAAAGAAAGGGAAAGCAGTGGTATATGAGAAAGCAAAGGGCAAAAGATCTTTATCAAGCTCATTATTTAGCTATGATTCTTCCTGGTGAAGGTGAGGGCCTTCTCTGTCTAAATAAACTGGAACTGGAGATATTAGAGAGAATGAGAATAAGTTACCTGGTAGTATTGCTTCTTTAAATATTTCTATTCCCTGTTTTGCATTTCTCTTTATGGGCTAGGTTTTGGTATGAGAATATGAGGTCTGACAATTAAGTTCATGAACTTGCCACTGTGCTCTTACTTTGGCAGCACTATACAAATAACTCGGTAAGGTTTCATAACCTTGATGTATCAGTGTCTAACAACTGTGCTCATATTAACACGTGATGGTGTATTGCTGAGTGGCATTCATTACTGTTGCCACATGTTTTTGTGTGCCATTGGGAGAGTGATGGAGCTTGACTTAGAGCAATGAACAAACATTAAATTTCTTGTTAAAGTTGACAAGAGTGGAAGTGAAATTAGGGACATGTTATTCCAAGTTTATGGGGATAATGCCATGAAGAAAACTGCAATCAATGTATGAGTGGATTTAATGTTTTTCTGAGGGGAGAGTGTCACTAATAAAGAGAGGTTAGGGCAATGAGCTATGAGCAAAACTGATGAAAATGTTGTACAAATTCATTGAATTGTGTGTCGAAATAATTGGCTGACGGCTAGAAGCACAGCAAACTAAGTACACATAGGTAGAGAAACAGTAAAATCTTCCCTGAAAATCTTGGCACGAGAAAGGAGGATGCAAAAATGATCCCAAAGGAGCTCACTGGTGAATAAAAGCAAAGGAGAGTTGAAGATTACCAAGACCTTTTCGAGAGGCAAGATGATATTTTGGGCCACGTTATCACTGGTGATGAAACATGAGTACCGGTATACTAATACAACCCTGAAACAAGACATCAAAGTGCACGGTGGAAATCAGGCAATTCTCTATGATCATAAAAGTTTGCCAGTTGCAATCAAGAGTCAAAATGATGTTGCTAACTTTTTTGATATCAGTGGGGTTGTTTGTTATGATTTTGTACTAATTGGATGGTCAACCAAGTTGATTATTTGGATGTGCTGACAAGGCTGCATGAAAAATTTAGATGAAAATAATATGAACTTTTCTCTAGCTCACAGCTCTTGCTTCCTGACAATGCACCAGCTCACATAATACTATCTGCGAGGGCGTTTTTAATCAGTAAACAAATCAATATATTGGAGCACCCTCCCTAGTCACCTAATCTGGTCTACAATGACTTCTTTCTTTACCTGAAGACAAAGAAAATATTGAAAGGAAGATATTTTGCTGACATTCAGGACATCAAGGGTAATATGATGACAACTCTGATGGACATTCCAGAAAAGAGTTCCAAAATTGCTTTGAAGGATGGACTAAGCTGTGCATAGCTTCCCAAGGGCAGTACTTCTAAGGTGACCATAGTAATATTCAGCAGTGAGGTATGTAACACTTTTTCTAGGATGAGTTCATGAACTTAATTGTCAGACCTTTGAACTTATAGGAAATGTGTAATTGTGATAATTAAGATACAGAAGTTTGCTTGATTAAAAATATTCTCCCTGGTTGGAAAGCTTTTCTTAGGATAAAACACTTAGAGACTATCTCTGCTACATTCAGTTGAGCAGTTTTTAATGGTATAAACTAGATCTTTTGTAAAGTACTTGCCAAAAAGTAAATCTCTGCTCACTTAAAAATCATCTATTTGTTTGCAAGTAAAATTTCCTGTCAGGGTTTGAAAGGATTGTTTATAGTTTCTAAACGTCCACCTGTCCCAACTCAGCTTATATATTGCCTTTACAAAATGGAAATTTAATTTTATTAGAATGTTCTATTGTAGTGTATACACCTTGTTATAACATGATTATATTGAATTGCTTCACTTCCTATATTAGAAAATGACAAAGTATATCAAACATTTTTTAACTCTTTATTAAAATATATAGTGGTGACAGGGATGAATACTGATTACCTTAAAAGATAATCACTAGGAATAGTAATGTTTTGCATTGACACAAGAAAAAATAGTTCATGGTAATATAGAAAAGAATAATATATTCCCAAAGATAAAGCCTTGAAAAAAGGAAAACAGAACAGAAGGGTAAAGTTTAAATGGCCTTTTTGTACTATTTTAATCTTAGAAATAGTTTTATTGGTTTATATTGAATTTTATTAAGTTAGGTATAAAATATATACGTGGAACTTTTTTATCAATATAATTTTTTAGAAAGCTAAAAGTTCTAGATTTTCTGTATGTATGAAAAGGTGCTGTTGGGGTGAGGGACAGACTGACATCTGATTCAACGATCTGATACAATGCCATGTGCTTAAGAAATTATGATACAGTGATATAACCTGGGCAAAGGATACCTGTCAGACTTCAGAAATTGATTCTGTTGTGCTGTTGGGTAAAATGCTTGTTTCATAGGAGGAGATGCCATCTGCTCTAGGTGATACACTGAGGGGTACATGAATTGTAATTAAGAGGAGATACAGCTTAGGTTGTTTCCAAGAACAACCAAAAAAACTGCAAGAATTTGATATTGTGCCTGAACTATGAATAGGAAGGACACTAAGATTCAAAAGCTTGAAGGCAAATATATACATTAGATATTCAAAACTGTGTTCATTTTTAAAGACCTATTTGTATTTTTTAGGCAAGAGCAATCTGTAGGATTTTAAATATCTATGTTGTCATTTTTCTTTTTCCCCCACAACTGAGTATAATGATTCAAAAAATGTTGGTATGTTTTTTTGACTGTGACCATTGAATTAGGAAGTATGTTTTTCATAGCTACTCTGCAGGAGCAAGTGCCTCTGGGAGACTTTGTTCTTTTAGCCTCTACCCAAGGCTAACAAGGGGCTTGTAGAGGTCATTGGTTTTACTAGAAATGAAGCCACTCATTGAAACTGTAAGTTCTGATCTTATCTTTCCCTTGTGTTCTGAGAGCCACAATATAGAACTAATGCGTTGCCATCTTTCCCTCAGTTTCTACTGGGGACTTTAAGAAAAATAATTGTTCTGTCAGGGAAGAAAGCTTTATTTTCAGGTAAAAGGTATAACCATGGCAAAGTTTGGGATTATCATAAAACTTGTCAAATGATGGCATATTTTATTAAGATGTCATAACTCAACTTTTAGGGGATTTTGGCAATTGCTCTTCAGTTTTAATGATAGTGGAGCTATATTATGATCAAAAGATTCAAAAAACATTATTATATAGACTTCAGACCTCAACAGGATTTATGCATATAATTAGGAGATTTAGTTTTGTAATAAAATGGAAGTTTTGTAATGTTTGATTATTACTTGTCTTTCTCCCATACCATACAAGCAAATGATATTAATGATTGTGTAGTTTTGTTTTTGAAACTACACAAATAAATGGGGAAACAATTTATAATTTTAGCTGTTTGATGGAATACATGAATTCAAGGAAATCTAGCACAGATTTATATTAGGTCACATTTCTTCCTAAGAAATAATCTGCAAACTCAATGAGGGCAGGGGCTGTGACATTTTTGTTCATCTATGGCTCTCCATAGCCTGGGATGTACTACATGCTCAATAAACACTTTTCTGGGTAGTTATTGAGTTTGTACTTGCTGAATGCTCAGCATCTTGTAATGTGCTATACAAATATAAAATTTAGGGCCCCAATGATCATATTTGATAGAAAAGCAGAAAAACAGGGCACAAAAGTATAATATAATTTACCCACAATTATTGAACTGAAGAAAAATTCATTCCTATTGATGTTAAGTGTAGACTGATGAAAATGTTCTCAGATGGTTTCTGTACGAGTATTTTCCTTTGTGAAATAGATATATGAAATAGATGTTTGTTAATAATATATTTTAATGACCCAGGGGAAATTACTATGTAAAACAATTCTTAGTGAAGAATTACTTGTAAAACTGATTATGATGATTTATTCTTATTAACTTGAGGTTTTATCCCTCAGAAAAGCATAAAATGTAGAATAACACAAAGATATATAACATTACTTACGATAAAACTAAATTTCTTTCATGTACCATACAATAACTTCCATCATGGAATTCTTACAGAGTGCTATCAGAATCACATCTTGCTTTACAAATAAAATGCAAATTTTACAACATGAGGCAAAACAGATAAAAATAAACCTAATTTCATTAGTTTTCTATAAGGTGGTTTGTCACTTTGCCCCATAAGCATCTTGACCTAACGTCGGGTTGGATTCACCCATCTATGTATAAAAATCTTCTTCCATCCCTCCCTCCTTCTTTCCCTCCCTCCCTCTCTTCCTTGTTTCCTACAAAATCTATATCTTATATATCTATATGTCTATTCCTTCCTTCCTTCCTTCCTTCCTTCCTTCCTCTCTTCCTACAAAATCTATATTTTATATGTCTATATGTCTATCCATATCTATCTATGTACCTATATCTATATAGCCCTACCTATCTATCTACATCTCTATATAAAAATTCCTAAAGGGATTCTCGAACTCTAAACGTGACCAAGAGTTTTTTGAGAATGACTGAGCCAATATTGGGAACTGTGCTCAATTCATTATTGAGTAAAGTTTAAGAATAATTAGAGAGTTCTAGTATAAGATTGGAGTTTTTTTCTCTCTGGTTCTGGTGGTAAGTCTTCACCCATGTAGACAAGAAAGTAGTTTTGAACACTTTAGATGATTAACAACACTGTGAAAACCATCAGTCATTAACCTTTCAAATACACAGTGTCCTTTAGTGGATCCTACTCTGGTTTACCACCAGGACGAATCCTGTGATACCTACATCTTGCTTTTGGGGCCCTCATTACTCAAATGAGTGAATATTTAAAAAGTGATAAAAAGAGTACCTGGTACATTGTAAACATTTAATAAGTATTATTGAATAAAACAATAAGTAAATGTATGCTTACTTAAATAAAAGTTCGAGTCCTAATGATACAATAGGATTTGGGGAAAGATAGAAAAATTCATTGATGTTTTAGTTGAAGGGCAGTAGGAACCATAATACTAAATGTGAATGAAGCTGTAGAATATAAGCTAAATGAAGAGGTGACTGTTAAGAACTGTAAGAAACTGGGATTCTACCCTACCTTCAAGCTGTCAAGTTAATCATAGTTTTCATGGGTGCTGATGAATGAATGGCCTTCTGGACTCAGTATTCCTGTTACCTTGAACAGCTATTCAGTTGCTGATTAAAGAGTCATTGAAAGCTCTGGTTCAGCCTTAATTAGCCTGGAGCACAGCATGAGCTATGGCTTCTGGCAATGTGTGGTAGCAAGTTTTTTATAGCCCTCTCTCCTATGTGGGTGGAAGTTGAGGCTAGAGATCATCACCCTATTTTTGGCTGGAGAATTGAAAAACTTTCTTTTACTCCCAGCTTCTAGTGCTTGCTTTACAATTTGGGGCACAGAAAATCTGCTTTGACTCTTGGTTATTATTTTGGCTTTTATTCCATTTCAGGTTGATAGAGATGTTTATAATGTATTTAAATCCTTGTCCTTTCTCTTTTTGTAGTTTGCCCATCATCTCTCTCTCTCTCTCTCTCTAGAGTAGAAAGGGTTAATGAAGTGTGAGGTCATGGCACCATCATGGCAAACTTGTACTTAGAGGTGATTTTAGAGCTGTGTGATATTAGGTCAGTGTCATCTTCTCTTATCTCATTTTATAATGCTCACAGCAGTTCTGCTTCCTAATCTGGTGTGATGGTTTTTGAGCATTGTAATTGTGTCACCAGCTGATCAGTCCTAGTGGTAGGAAAGTGTGCTAAAGCTGTACTGGATTAAGCATGCATGTGCTTTTAAACAAAACATCTGAAGAAGAAAGATATTATTACTACATTTCCTCTCACAATTGGAAAGTCCAGCTGCTTTTTATTTTTTTATGACTCCAAAATGGAACCTTAACCACATATGTTAGATTAAATATTAGGTTATAGCATTAGAACTATTCTTAGGAAGTTATCTAGAAAACAGATGGATGTTAGGCCCACCCTAGGGCAAGAGAAGGGACTAAGTAACCTTTTGAAGTATTTCCCTGCCAATATTTAAAGTGTAAGATGAAGGCAGCACGTTGATTCTCTCTATCACTCAGAGTAGATGCTGCTTACTTATTTAGTAACTGCTTTCCAAGGAGGTCTTTACAAATTAAAGTTCAGTGCCCGGAATAGCTAACAGCTCAATAATGAATGAATGAACACCTCAATGAATGATAAGTTCAATTAAAGACAACTCTGTCACCATTTGGAAAATGTTGGGGTCTACATAAATTACATTTAAAGTACCTATGCAATTAGTATTTCTGTTTACTCTGAGTTTACTCTATTATTTTATCTAATTTTCAAAGTTTCATGTTTATTGAATTTTATTTTTTTAAATATATGTTGATGGAAGGAGAGCTGATTCTGGGTGGTGAGCACAATGCATAGAAGGTATAATGTACAGTTGTACACCTGGGCACTGTAATTGTTACCAACCAATGTCACCTCAATAAATTTAACAATAAAAAAAAACCAAAGACAAAAAGTATAAAATGAAATTAATATTTAATATAGTTTTAACTGGTATCTTGGCATCTTATACTTGGTTGTATGATTATAGTGACATGTTTAACTACACATGGCATATTCATGTTTTCTGTTTTTAAAATAGACATCAATCATTTACCAGATCTTTATTGCCTCAGGAGACTTTCTTAGCAACAATGTTGTCAAGGAGACACACTGAAACTATTATGTAAAAGAATGTCTCTTTGAGGAAAAGCTTTCAAAATGATGTTTCTATTTTTTCCCCGGATTGTGTGAAATTATAATTTACAAGCATTTCATTTTAAATAATTTATAAACAATCCATGTATGTCATAGCTCTGGAAATATCTGTCAAACATAGACACTTTTGAATTTTAAATTTAAATAATTAACTGTCACTAATACAGTGTAAAGACCTAATCAGGAGGACACTTAAAAAATTATATGATGTCTGATTCTCATGTTTAACATATTAAATTTTAATAAAATATTTAATATGCAAATAACAGATATTTTAGAAGAATTAATAGATAAAAATGTTCCTCTATTTTTATGTTGACAGAGTATCTGAGGGAGAGGGAAAAGGACAATAATTTTAAAGGTATAAATTTTAAAGACCTTAGAAACTTAATAGGAAGTGCCATTAAACAGCAAGTATATATTATTTATGGGTTCAGGCAACCATTTTAGAAAATAATAGTTGGAAACTAGGATGGTCACAGACCTCTGTCTTTAGCACTTGCTTGCTATTTATTTAAAAAGTACCTTTTAGAATTGAAGAATATAACTTTGAGTGAGAAGTTTGGAGGAAAATGTTCCAGAATATATACTCATATCACATATGTTTTGCTAAAAAAGTACACACTGATCTGTATTATATCATAGAATATTTGAATTTGAGGGGACTGAAGAGATCCTTTTACAGATGAGAAAATGTGCCAAGAAAGGCTAAGAAACTTGCCTAAGTTTACTTAGAAACAAAGCCAGAAATAGAACTTGGTTTCCTGATTACTGATTTAGTGCTATTTTCATGATATTGTCAGCTTAAAGAACTTGGGTTACCACTCCTTCTATGATTCTTTCCCAGCCATTAGTACTACTAATCTTCAACTGAAATGTTAACTCCACATAGCATCTTAGATGTGATCTAAGTCACTCTTTGTGGGATGAAATAAAAGAATGTAAGAAGTAGAAAAAGATATTTTTTAAGAAACACATAGATGGGGAAGCTGGGATGGCTCAGTGGGTTAAGCACTCACTTAGCAGCGCCGGCGACCAGGGATCGAATCCCGGCCCCGGCCCGTGCGGAACCATAAGCTGAACTGGGGAGCTTCCCCAGTTCAGTTCTCTCTCTGTCTCTGTCTCTGTATTTCTCTCTCTCTCTCTCTCTCTCTCTCTCTCTGTCAAAAATAAACAAATAAAATATTTAAAAAAAGAAACACATAGGGATTCTCAAGATACATCAAGGAGTAAAAGGTTGTCAAGTATATTTATTATTTTATATAGATTTTGGTAGTCAATATTATAAAAATGGATAAGGTTTAGCCGGGGACAAAGTAAAAATAAGATATAAGGAGGAAGCTAAAGATTATGTTCCCTCTTGTGCATTCACTTTATAAAATGTTGCATAAACTTGGCTAACATGATATTTTTACCTGGCTTGTCTCTGGGAACATCTGCATCCTGAAGAGTGTTGCCAAGTAAATTCACATACCTAGGTGAGTATCTACAACTGATAGGATGATGTATATATTCTGGCTGTTTTCGAGGCAATAAAAATATTGATCAAATGCTACTTATCAATAATAAATTTTGGTTAATAATCTTATGCATCTGAAAAGACTGCGTTCTTTTTGTCTCTGGTTGTTTTTAAGATTTTCCTCATGGCTTTAATATTTCAGCAGATTTGCTATTAATACTATGTGCCCACTTGTGATTTTCTTTGTAATTATTCTGCTTAGTGTTCATAGAACCTTTTGAATTTGTAGCTTTATATATATATATAAAGTCAGTTTGGACATATCTTTGTCAGTGTTTCTTCAAATCTTCAAGTATTGTTTCTACTTCATTTTCTCATTCTCCTTCTGGGCCCCCAAACATGTAGGTAATACCTTTTTGCCATATGCAGTTTGTTATTTGCACATTTGTCTTTGTATCTTCCATCATTCTTCCCCAGACTGTAGTGTGGATATTTTGTTTTGAACTTCCTTTCAGGTCACTAGTTCTCTCTGTAGCTATTTTTATTATTGTTGAAACTAGTTTACTGATCCTAGAATTTCCATTGGTTTATTATTGTTATGACTTTATCTATTCTCTCTATCATATTTACTTGACATTAGGCTTACTTATCTTAATGATTATGTCTCAGTATCCCTTGAGGAATTATTTCTATAATATATTGTCTTTTTTTGAACTTAGAAACACTATATTGCCTAAAGTTACTTAGACATACAATATCTCTCATTTTGCCTGCTTATTTTTGATCAAGTGCTGGATATTGTATATCAAAATTATGGATATAATTTGAGGATTATGGTAGTGTTATTTTCTATAAGAGAGAATTTGTATTTGTTTCTGGAAGATAGTTAGTGATGCTAGTAATTCCAGGGCACTTTAAATACAATCAAAAGTAAAATAATTCAAAACCAAGCTTCAGTTCATATGAAATTTTTTTTTATTTCTAATTCCTAATTGTTCCTAGGACTTGAAGCTCAAAGTCTGGATGGTTTACCAGATCTCTCTTTCTCTCTCTCTCTCTCTCTCTCTCTCTCTCCTCTCTCTTTCTCTGTCTCTCTCTCTCTCCTTAGTGGATCTCTGATGTCCAGTTTTTGTTTTCTTAGTCTCATGAATGTACTGAAAGTTCTGCTCACTATCTCAGGCTTTTCTATTAAGTTGGACAAACACCGTTAGAACACAAGCAGCCCTCAAGGTTCAAGTTAATAATCTGTTTTTTCTTCTTTCCTTAGATCTTGTCCTCATGAATGTTAACTACTTTAGGAATCCTTTGACGCCATTACACAGATTTTCTTTCCTTTCATTCAAAGTTTCTGTGTTTTTGTTTTTGTTTTTTTTAAAGAAAACTGATCCAAATTATCTGGTCTTCCATTATTAGAAGTGAACCTCTCAAATTTTATCTTTGAAATGTGCCCCATTTTTATGTACCTGTGAAGTTTTAATTTTTCTAACATTAAGACTTTTGGGGAATGGAGCTGCTGTGCATATATTTTTTTCTTTATACTAGGAATACAGAGCTAAAACATATTAAAAATGAACAGTATTTCTTTTAAGGTTTGCATGTAGAAATTTAGTAGAATTTCTTGGGAGTAAGGGAACTATAGAATTGTGTATCTTCTCAATGATTCATTTTGTAGCAGGATTGTTTTAGCTGGTATCACTTGTGTTTCTCCTAGAAGTTCAAGCAATACCATTTTTTCTGGTTTATATATATGTCTTTTGGAACATAATCAGCAATTATAGAGTTTTTCTATTACTAACATTCTGTTGAATATTGTTTAATGTTAACTAAAAGCCTATTATAAATTAACTTACATGATTATAACATCTAATTTTCAGTTTTCATAAAATTACAAATAAAAGTAAAAGTTCTCTGCTATTGTAAACAATATATTATTGTATATGAACATTACATGTACATATATGTAGATTTCTTTTACTGTACTTAAGTTAAACAAAATTAAATTACTCAGAATCCATGGTATATAGCATACTTTTATTATTAAACTATCATGTTCCTCTTTTATTTGTTTTGTAATTAAGTTATAGTTAACAGAGCATTAACTATAACTTCTGTCTACCTATTTGTTATTCCCCTACTCTGTCTTTCTTTTTCTTCTGTTGATATAATTACTTTCTCAAACTTTTGTTTATTATTATTATTATATATTTCTGAATACTATAGCACTTAACTCTAGTTGTAAATTTTTTTTTTTTTTGCCTTGACCTCTTTAAAGTGTGCTGCCCATATCCTTTGGGACACATTTTACTTAATATTATTCTAATATTTTTATTTTTGCATGAGCTGGAGTTTACCGAGAGAGACAGAGAGAAACAGAGAGAAGGAGGAGGGCCCAGAGCAGTCTCCATGGTTGCATGCCATCAGTTTTTGACATGGTTTTATTCCACACAGGTGGGTGGGGGCCACGCAGGGTGGGAATGGGGCCAGGGGTCTCCCGCATGGGAGGCATGTTCCCTTTGAGCCAGGGGCTGAATGGGGAGGTGGGGGCGAGAACAAAACTGGGGGCCTCTCACATGGGAAGCACACCCCAGTTCAGCATATGGTTCACACTGACCGGGGCTGGGATTCAATTCTCAGTCCCTGGGGCTGCAACATGAGCACTTAACCTGCTGAGCCATCCTGGTTTCCCCCTGTGATTTTTAATATACAGTGCTCCCTCGCCACTTCACGCTTCATGTTTTGCGGCTTCAGTGCTTCGCGGGTTTCCCCCAAATATTCATCAAAAAATAAAAACGAAAAAATACAACCATGTCGGCAGCCACATGGCGGAAAGGAGCGTTGTTTCATGTGGATGCGCGAGAGAGAAGGATCCCTGCATGTCACACAGAGATGAGGTGACTCAGAGTCCATCCCACGGGCTCTCATAAAGGCGCGTGATGGGTTTCCGGGGCGACATCGACCAATGAGAGACCGATGAAGACCTCCTTGAGATGACAAAGTCTGCAAGTGAGGAAGAAAACGAAGAGGAAGATGAAGAAGAAACTGAAAAGCGTGGCCTTACCCTGGAGAAGCTGCAACAATTGTGCAACATGGCAAGAGCAATGCAACAATTTGCACAAGACATGGACGACAATACGGTTCGAGCTGTCGAGTTCAGCCATCGCGTTGACGGGGTTATATCCTTGTACAGGGGAATTTTGAAGGAAAAGAAAAAACAAAGACAACAACTCCCCATCACCATGTTTCTCTCCAAGGTAAAGCCCCCGGCTCTCCCGTCAGCGCCTCCAGCAGAAGAGTCTCCGAGTGAGCCTAACGCTTCTACGAGTCACGTGACAGCCTCTCCTCCGCCACCCACACAAGACTCTTCGCCTCTCTCAGAAAGCAATGTTGATTCATGTTTATTACTGTATAAGGTTTTGTCATTAACCTTATTAATTAGCCCTGACA
>PVKE010042695.1:0-13647 GCA_004027555.1 Craseonycteris thonglongyai
ATAGAAGAAAGCCCTAGCCCTCCTCTTGGCCTTTTGCTCTCTGTCACTTGAGAATTCATTTCTACATATAAGTCCCCAAAATTTAACATCCTCACTGAATAAGAATTGCAGCTCTCATTTATGGAGCATTAACCATGCATCTTGCATTATGCTGAGTGCTTTTTATATATAACTTATCTAATTCTTGCCATGTACTCTATGAGGTGAAATCCACTTCACAGATGAAGAGACTGAGGCAGTGGCATGCTAGAGGTGGTTCTCGAATGCCAATTGTATGTGTCTCCTCCTAACTCCTTGTTCAATGATTTCATGTAGAGATTTGAAATCAGCCACAATCAGAGCGTTTATACCACACAGATTGTCGAAGGCTACAGATCTGGCTTGGCTCCTCCCCTGCCCTCCATCCTACCCCAGGAGATGCAGTTTATCAGCACACCCCTGGTCTTCATGTAAGCTAAGCAGCTTGCCCAAGGGTGCACAGCAGGGATGTGATAGCCCTGGGACCTTAACCCAGGGGTATCTAAATTCAAAGCCTGAGCTCTTAACCATCACCCTATCCTGCTAGTCAACAAGGCCAGGTTTTCAATGGCTCACTCCCTCTTGGGCTGGAGGAGAAAGCAGCTTCCTTGGGTCTGATCCACAGGTGGTGGCAGGGCCTGAGGGACCCGTATCTAGAGGGCCCATGCCCAGATGGCTGGAGAGGGCTGCCCCAGGAGCATCTCCCAGACCTCACACCACATTAACCACATAGGCTTTCTTGCTGTTTTTTAAGTCTTACAGTCACGCCCCCAACTCAGGCCTTTTTTGTTGCTATTCCTGCGATCTTTAATGTTTCCCACAGATAGGGAAAGCCGGGATGGCTCAGCAGGTTAAGCGCTTGCTTGAGGACCAAGGATCGAATCCTGGCTCAGGCCCAGGCGGACCCACATGCTGAGCTGGGGTGTGCTTCCTGAATGCGGTGAGGCCCCCAGTTCACTTAAAAAACAACAACAACAACTGTTTCCCACAGATAAATGCAAGCTTGCTCCCTTACTTCCTCTTGTCTGTGCTCTTCCTTGACCAACCCATCTGAAATAGGCCCTCCACAGTCTCTATTCACTTCCTTTAGTTTATCGCCATAGTACTTATCACTGCTGGCCTTCATAGAACATACGCATTTGCTTTTTGTCTTTCTCTCCAGTGGAGTGTAAGCTCTGTGAAGGTTGGACCTGTGTCTTGTTCACCATTATAGCTTCAGAGTGTGGAATTGAATGGATAAGTTAATGAACTGTTGTCACTACACTCCGCATGCCACCTATCTTAGACTTGCCTTAGATGGTCTTCGATTAGCTCAGATATTCTCTTGCAAAGGCAAAGGGCTCTCTCCCTGCTTTCTGATCTCATGGGGTCTTCGCATTCTACCACCAGTTTCTATACACCTGGAATTTCTTTCATTTTCCCACTCCCTCCCACTCACCTCCAAATAGGACAATGGTCAGCATCTGTGTGTGCTGAGTTGCTGACAAATGATGAATAGAACATTTTCAAAAGGAACCTTTGACTCTAAGAAATGATTACATTCCCATCTTGGAAGGTGAATGTGACTGGGTCATTTAAACTGTTTAAGAGGACAGTGGAGGTTGATTGAGTGTGACCTTTAGAGAAGCACATGCGAGGGGATTCAGGTAATAGCCACAGTGGGCGTGGCCACAGGGATCGGAGCTGGGCACTTGTTAACTCATCTGACCTAGAGGGTCGCCCTGATGCCATGTCCCACATTCCTGGCTCGTGCCTGTCAGCAAATACATAATCAGTCTCTCTCTCTCTCTCTCTCTCTCTCTCTCTCTCTCTCACCTTTTTATTAAAAAAACAAAAAACCTTACATGTATTATAGAAAATTTAGAATATTTGGACAGACTAAATGATAGTTGATATTTTCTTGTAATCTCACCCCTGAAATAACAATTGTAAACATTTTGGTAAGTTTCCTTTTAGTCTTTTTTCCTACTAATTAACATCTATGTATTTTCTGATGTGCATTTAAAAAACTTAATACATCAGGGACACCTTTCCATGTGATTAAATGTTTATACACAGTCATTTTCACTAGCTGGTATTTAGTTGTGTGCAGATACCATAATTTATTTAACTCATTCCCGACTGTTGGGCAGTTAATTATATTGCTTCCAACTCTAGATTATCACAGACAATACTGTGATAGAATTTCTTGTTGGTAGACTTTAGACAAACAGTGATTATTCTCACAGTCATAAACTTCAGTTAATACACACTCATTGCTATGGACTGAATGTGTCTCTTCTCCAAGTCCTGTACTGAAGCCCTAATCCCTGATGGGATGGTATTGGGAGGTGGAGCCTTTGGGAGACAATTAGCTAAGGTTAGCCATAGGGGCAGAGTCCTCATGATGGCACTGGTTTCCTTATAAGGAGAAGAAGGGACCAATGCTCTCTGTTCACCACGTGAGGATACAGTAAGAAGACAGCCCAGGAGGAGGGTTCTCACCAAGAACCCCACCATGCTGGCACCCAGCCTCCAGACCTGTGAGGCATGAATGCCTAATTTGCTAAGCGACCCAGTCTTGGGCCTTCTGTTATAGCAGCCACATCACCGAGTCCTCCACATATTCTTACTAGAATCATATCTATATGGGAACCATGGCCTTACTTACCTCTGGGCCTTTGCATATTCTATTTCCTCTGCTTGGATAATCCTTTCCAGGCTTCTTTACCTGATTATTATGTTCTCCCCACTCCCCCTTACATTTTAATATTTCTGAAATGAGGATGAATCTAACAGCCAGTGTGTTAGTGGTAGTAGTGAGTTGTAGACTTTAGGACATGTCATACTTCCTTTTCAGCCTTCAAGGCTCAACCCAGGCAGTTTTTCCTGGGAATCGGTCTCCTCCTCTGTGTTGTCATGACCTTGGGCAGCTCTCTGGGTACACTGGCCACACTGCATTGCCCTGCCCTCGCCTGCTCATTTTTATTCCACCTGCACGAGGACCTCCTTGAGAACAGCAAAAATGTATTTTTCATTCCTTTTGCTCCACTACCAGCAGCTCCGTAGGCCGGTCTCCAGGACTCGGGAGGTTGTAGACAGTGAGGAGCTGGTTTCCACGTGTCCCTTGTCCTCCCCACTGACTGGGCAAATGGACTTACTTCCTCATTCCAGGCCCATGGAGAGCTTCTTTACAGAGCTCTTTGGGGCTGGGGGAGGGCATTTCACCTGCCCCAGCTTTGAGGTTAAGGGCCATTTCAGGCCATGGTGGATGTATTTGTTTGCTCTGAGGGAGGGTAAGGGGAAAGCTTGGCAGGTGGAAGTTGAGGTATTTTGTGCCCACGTGGCTGCAGAGAGCTTCCAAGAAACCAAGTTAGCAACATATCAATTGTTTGCACTGTGCTTCAGAATGACACTCAGGCAGCAGGGGAAGTGCTTGAATTTCAGCTTTACAAAAGGGCCTGCTGGAGAGATCACCTTTCCCCACTGTCCCTCTCACCCAGCCCAGGGACAATGACTATGTGGGCCATTTGAGCTTCTCAGTGCCCCTGCCTCCCAATTTCCTCCCTCCTCCGCTCCCCTCTGGTCTCTCTTTTTTCTGACTTCATCTTTCCTTATATGCTTCCGTGTGACATATTGTATTTTATTTTTTTATTAACTCTAACTCCAGAAAGAACACAGTCCTTATTAAATGTGAATTCACATTGCACAAAGTTGGGAAAAGGAAGATTGTCCCTTTCTAGCTGGTGAAGGCCTCATCGAGGGAGATAGCTGATTCTTGAAGGATGGGTAGGATTGAAATAGGTGAAGAAAGGCATTCAAACTCAGGCAGGAGTAAGGCATGGTTAGGAAGGTAAGGACTGAGGCAGAAGTGAACATGCATAACATTTATACAGTTCTTGCAATATTAGGTCACTTACCCATGTGGGTAAACCAGATGTCCCCCAGGTCCCTGACTCTCCAGCTCTTGTGTCTATGTGAGCCTTCCTCATTTTTCCTTCTACCACAACTCAGCCTCCAAACTCAGTACCTCTCCAAGATTAAAGAAAAAGAATCCATGATCATAAAAATGTTGCTACCCAACTTAGATTTTACTGGATCATTTTATGGGGATAGGAGAATGAGCATATTGTATTCTTTGCCACAAACAACTAAAAACATATATATTAGACATTTCTATCTTTCCCCAAAGCTTAACTTAGCTATATTACCACATGAAGAGGTATTGTTTCCTCCCTCCATCACTGCCTTGTTGGCCCTTTTTATCTCTTGGATTCTTCCCTGTGGACTTTATATTCCTCACCCTTTATCAGCCTTACCACCCAGCTCACACACTATAAATCCATCATGTTAATCAACATCCCCCCTCCTCCATTTTTTTGATCCTAGCCCTTGGTGTCACCTTTCTGCAAGTGGTCTATTTGGCTGTATTTCCAGACAAATGCAATGCCTTTCTCAAGAGCAATTCTAGTGGCTGATATTGTCTCTTTCCTGTTACATGTATATTTTCTCATTCAAAGACCCACAACAGCCCTTCTACTATCTTCGTTTTATAGATTAGACAACTGAAAATTAGAGAGGTGAATTGGTTTTCCCAAAGTCATACAGAATGACAGAGATGAAAGTTGAACTCTGTCACATTTTTGAAAACCATGTAAGAGCTACCTCTCCTACATGGAGTGTAAGGAGGATGACTTTGATGGGAGAAGGGTTACACATGGAGATTGGGACCAACATCAGTTTCTTAGGGCTGCCGTTGAAAAATACTACAATGTGGTGGCTTAAAACAATAGAAATTTATCTCACAGTTCTGGAGGCTAAGGGTCCAAAAGCAAGGTGTCGGCAGGATTGTTTTCTTCTGAAGAGTCTGAGGGGATCCATTCCCAGCCTCTCTCCTTGCTGCTGGTGGTGGCTGACAATTCTTGACATTCCTTGCCTTGTAGACCCATCACTCCAGTCTTTGTCATTGTTCTGATATGGCGTTCTGATATGTCTTCACGTGGCCTTGTTAGGAGGACACCAGTCACTGGCCTTAGGACTCACCCTAATCCATTACAAACTCAACTAATTTCATCTGCAAAGACCCTATTGCCAAACAAAGCCACATTCTGAGGTTCCAGGAGCACATGAATTGGTGATGAGACATCACCAATTCATGGAGATCCTAGAAGGTAATGCTAAGAAAATTGGATAGTGGTCAAGGTACAGTCTTGTTGGGGTTTTGAGGAGGAAGATGACAGGATCCGACTGAAAAGACCTCCCCCCTGAATCTGAATCTGATTGTTTCTCTGTGATTTCTTCCTGGCCACCATTTCTTGTGTGGGATGGCTCTGTTAAGGAATGAAACAGGGCAGCCTTCCATCGGCAGGAGAGGGTTTTCTGAGGGTGGCAGCCTTTTCTTCCTCTTGGAAATGGCACTTACGGAAACTTTGCACTTGCCTCCATTGTGTCTGGGGTTAATCAGCACCCCACGTGAAAGCATTTTAAGCCTGATGCATTAGTCACAACAAATATGCTCCCACTGCGAGTGAAAAAGAGGCAGACAGGGCGCCAGTTTCTGTTTGGTGGATGCAGTTGGTTCTCCCTTCACGTCTTTTACACCTGGCCCCTTGAATCTCTCATATTTCATGCCCAGAGTCTTTCATGAATTGTCCCTGGTGCAGGAAGAACTGCCAAGGCCTGGTGAGGCCACCTTTGAAAGGCCTTCTGATGACAGGGGCCAGGGGCTGAGGCATGGTGGGGGCCTGCCTGGGAGGGGCCGCTAGGCCAGGGTGCTCCTTGGGAAAGACCCTGATGCCCAGCAGACACCCCATGCTGGCTGGAAGCAGTTGAAAAAGCCCTTGGTGACTGCTCCAGTGCCCTGCTTGGACCTACCCCCAGCACACACTGGGCTATTTTGACACTGCTTTGAAGCTGAGAGAATAGTAGAACTTTTGGAACTGTTCTAATAGTGGGAGCCACAGGCTCCCTATGCCTGTGGCTTTCCAAACCCTTGACTTACCTACAGGGCAGTGGGCTTGGGAGAGAGTTAGTTGGCCTCGGTGAGTGTGCAAAGGCCTTGGGTTTCTGTTTATTTTGAACAGAAATAGTCAAGCAGTATGGCAGGGTTTCTCCATATGGGTCCAGTGTGATGCCTTGAGATTCTGGGGCTGGAGGTTGGGTAAGGAAGCAAGCAGTTTGGTGACAAGAGAATCGGAATTATGACTCAGAGGCTTTACCTCTGTTTGTGGCTGGTTAGCTGCATGATCTTGGGCAAGCTGCTTGACCTCTCTGAACCTCAGTATTTTCCATTATAAAATTGAGTGGGTTATTCCTGGCCCTCAGAGGGTTTCAGGAGCATGAACTGAGAGGATTTATGTAAAAATGATTTGTAGGCTAAACAGTGTGTAATGGAAAGATATAATGGAAAATGTGTAGCCCTGTATCTTGTACACAGCGATAGCTTACATTTATTGAGGGTATGTTACATGCTGGACGTTGTTCTGCATACTTCTCATGGGTTATCTTCTTTAACCTGCATTATAGCCCTAGGAGTCGCTAGTGCCATTATCTTTGTTTTACAGCTGAGAACACTGTGGCTTAGAGAAGTTAAGTACTTTCCTGATAATCAGCAGGTAACAGATTCAGGATCCAGACCCTGCAGGCTAACCCTATGCCCCCCACCCCCATTTAGACTGCCTTTCCCAAAGCAATAATAATAATTTTAAAACTCTGAGTTATTGGGGCCTGGTCTTTGACAAACTCTGAAAATACATTGTCTCTAATCCTCAAAGTAGCCTTGTGATGTAATATTTCCACTTCCACTTTATAAATTAGGAATTGGGGATTAAAGACTTTAGTTCACTCCATTTATTGAGCACTTACTATTCTATTCGGGCCACTGGTTCCCATTTTCATAGAACTTATTTTAGTGCCAGGGACACAGGTGATGGAATACATAAGAAAATAATTTGAAATTATGGTGAGGACGATGGAGAACTCAATCCTAGAGAAGTGGAAGCATGACGGGAGGTCAGGGCAGGCCTCTCTGAGGACCTTGGAGCTAAGATTTGAATGGTAACAAAAGAGGTGGCTGTATGGAATATGTGAGGGGCAGCTTTCTCAGGTGGGGGAACAGCCGAGGTCTGTGAGGAATAGAACTGGGGCCGGAGAGGCTGCAGTGAGGGGTGCTCAGGGAATGAGGAAGGATGGTACGTGGTCAGGGGGGCAGGTGGCCTTGGAAAAGTAGGTGACTGTTACAAGAGGCAGGCAGGGCAGAACAGGGACCCATTCCGACTGAGAGGCCTATTCCTACAGTGATTGTCCTGCTATGTCGTCAGTCATCAGCAAGGGATGATGGCAGAGGAGAGGCCCAGGTGTGTTCAGGGCAGGGTGGTCTGGTGGGCAGTGGGGTGAGCTCAGGCTTGAGGCCTCGGGAACCCTCTTCCATTTTGCTGCAAGATGAACAGGCACCAGATCTGGGGGCTTAGGGGATCCCTGGACACCCCCACATGGGCTGGGCATCACACTCTGATGCATGCAGGATTTGGCACGTCTGGTAATCACCCAGCCGGCTGCCCATGTGGGAGCCAAGACCTCCCCAGGGAGGCAGAGTGGCTTCATCTTCCCACCCCCACCCCCCAAGACTGAATCTAACTTATTGCCCACTGGGGGACTTTGTAGGAGCCCCACCATCTATAGAGCAAGAGTCTAATAAGATTTTTTCTCCCTCTTGATTGGAAGAAGATGCTTTTGTGCAGTAGATCAAAACAAAACCACAAAACTTTGAACTTGAAAGACAGTTTAGAAACAAACTTGTTCAACACTTTGATTGATAAGAAGAGACTAAGGCTTGGGTGTTATTTTAATTTAGTGTTATGACAAATAGCTGGTGAAGGTCTTACTGGGGAAAAAACAAACAAAAACCAATCAACTACACTTTTTTAGAATTAGTGAGAATTAGAGAATGAAGTGACTCTGATTGAAAAGAGCACAGTGGGGGAAGCCAGGATGGTCAGTGGGCTGAGCACTCATTTGCAGCCCCAGGGTCCGAGGATTGAATCCCGGCCCCGGCCCGTGCAGACTCACATGCTAAACTGGGGAGTTCCCCCCAGTTCATTCTCATCAAGGTGAGATCCTGGCCTAGTTTCTGCCCTGAGCAGCCCTGCCCCCACCTGTGGAATGAAACTATGTAGAAAAACTAATGATGTACAACTACGGAGACTGCTCTAGGCCCTCCCCCTTCTCTTTGTCTCTCTAAGACAGTCTGGAGAGAAGTGTTTAGTCTCAGCCAGCTGTTCTAGGGCCCATCCTTTTTCTCACTACAACTCAACCCCAGGGCAATCTAGTAGATTTGTCAAATGACAGTTCATCTTATCCCACCAGCACCATATTATGGTTTCAGTTGAAATCATCGATAGACGGTGCTGTTATTAGTCACTTCCCTCCTGGCTTGAGGGAGACTGCAGGTTCCTGGAAGGGATCCAAAGGCTCATGCATAGCAGCCATTGACTCACAAGATCTGAGAAGTGACCAACCATCCACAGTGACTCAGCGTTGACTCGTCCCTTTGCTGGCTTCTGCAGGGGCCGCTGGGCCTTGCCACATCCTGTTTCTTTCTCTTTTGCAGGGTGGCAGTCCCCATCTTCATGTTATGAAAATAGCATCTTTTCAAAATGAAATTAGAGGAGTCATAGAGAAGAATCGAGAGCCCTTTCCAAAGAGGAATTTAGCTGACAAAACCAAACCCTGTTCAATATCTTGGAATAACAAGAACCAGTTATGAGTTATAATGCAGTTGACATTGACCCTGAGATCTATAGGGAAATCTGCAGGGGGAGATAGTAACAAATTATGAGTTCTTTCGATTGTGGGTGAGAATAAATAATCGCATTTGCTTCAGGCCCCAAGGTGTGGAGTTTGGAAAAATATCAGTGCATGTGGTTCTTCTGCTTTGGGGAATAAAGAAAAAGAAATCCCTGTGGGAGTGTTGGAACACTGTTATGCACCTGAGCCCTGTGTTCAAATGGAGGCCAGAGTGAGTCTGAATAGGCTTGTGAAGAATGTGGGCACAGGGGCTGTTCAGTTGGTACCAAGGCTCAGAGCCAAGGTGGGCTGGAATCTCCAGATTGCTCAAGGCAAGGGCAGTCTGAGGGGCATTGGGTCTTTGGGGAGTCATTTATTCCTTCATTTTTATTGAGCACCTACTATGCACCAGGCACTGTGAAACAAGACTAGCAAGGTTTCTGTTGTCCTGGAATTTACCTTCTTGTGGGGAAATACCACAACCAAAGCATGGGCCAACAAATGCATTCGTAAGTTTATTTCAGAGACTGGCAAGTGCTGTGAAATAAGGAAAGTGGAGTGATATGTTCAAGAACGGCTAGGGGTGATGCTAGATGAGGGGCTCAACAAAGACCGCTTTGAGGAGGCAGCATTAGAACTGAAGAGCCAACCGCAGGACGACCAGGGCTGCCAGAGCCAGGCAATAGGGTTGCCAATGCAAAGGCTTCAGGTGGAGACAGTCTGGACTAGTTTAGTGAGCATAGCAATGGCCGTTGTCACTGGAGCCTCAGGACTTAGTGACTCCTTTCAGCTTTATCTGATAGGTATACTCGAAGAGCCACCTCCTGGGGGTGGAGTAGGTGGGGGTGTCTTGAACTGCTTTGGGAACAAGCAAAAATAATTGATTAGAAAGACTAATCCAATCCTCCTTTTTTACCTTCAATCTAACCCCCTGTGAAGCTCTATTTGTTCATCCCCCCTGTTTCCTCTTAGGTGAGTTCACTTTTCTTCATGTCCCTTATCTTCACCCCGGTCAAAAACACCAGCATCTCTCCCCAGACCTACTGAAGAAGTCTATGAACTGGATTCCTCACGTACGATCCTGCCCAGCCCCAATCCACTCTCCACACTGTGCTCAGAACAACCTTTTAAAACCTCAGACCTGATCGTGTCTGTCTGTCTGTCTGTCTATCTGTCTCTCTCCCTTGCTCACACACACCCACCCACCCCTCCTTGGTACTTTACCATAATTTCTTACTGCTGTCAGGACAAGGACTCAAATCCCTACAATGGCATACAAAGTCCTATTTATGCAGATCTCCTTTTTCTTCTGTAGCCTTGTTCTAGCCATTTGTGGCTTCGCTTTGCGTGTTCTGACTACATAGGCTTTCTTCCAGTTCTTCCCATGCTCTGTACTAGTTTTGGCTTCAGGGCCTTTGCACAGCCTCAATGGCTCCTAAACTGTTCTCCTTCCATGCAACTTGGCCTCAGGTACTTCTATTCAGGTCTCAGCACAGCTGTTACTTCAACAGGGATGTCTTCCTCATTCTTCAACGGTAACATACTACACAAGGTCTTTTAGTCACACGTTCCCAATAGCACTGCTTGTTTTTTCCATAGCTCTCAGCACACTTGAATTTACTTGTGATGTCTCCTTCCTGCACTAGCCCTTAAGCTCCAGGAGGGCAGTCCCCAGGAGTGTCTTTTTTATTACTGTGTCCTCAGCACTTGGAAAGTGTCTGGAGCACAGCAAACACTTCATAAGTATTTGTTGAAGCAACAAAAGAATGAATGCTCACAAAGACCTTGAATCTTAAATGTTCCCCTTGAATGTGCTACTTGCTTTCAACAAAAAGAAGTAACAGGAGACTGTCTGTATTTTTCTGTTCCATTTCTGTACCCTATAGAGATGGTGATTGATATCTAGAGTTCAAGAATAAGCACAGGGAGCAGGAATTCTGGCAGATGAACAACCTGCTTAGGAAGTCTGTTCTTGCCTTGGACTATCAGAACAGTGTTATTTTCTTTGGCTCAAAGGAGTCAAAGACTGTGTGTACTCAGGGAAATGGTGTAGACCCGCAGTGTGGAGTCAGGGCCAGGGGTGAGACTCAAATAATAATCAAGTGAAAGAGGGTTGTGTGAAGCCTGGTGGGAGACACTGCCTTTCTCAGCAGCTGAGGAATTGGAACATTCCTCCTTGTGTCAATGTGGAAGTGAATAAATTAAGCCCCGTTTTATGCTGTGCCTGGAAAAATACCATGCTACACTCACATAGTTTCTGAAAGCAAACCCCAAATGCCAGTCAGTCTTAGCTCTATGTTATAGGGGAAAAAGTCAACATTCGCAGACTATGGGAAATATTACTGAAGTGGAAAAAGATTAGAGCCATGGATTTTTGTGTTTTGGAGGTTATATACCCCTTAGAAAATCTGACAAAAGCAATGGACCCTTCTTCCCCTCCCTGCCTCTTCTTTCTCTGCAAAATGCATATTCATATGGTATTTTCCTATCCATGGGGACCCCTGGAGGGTCATCACCTCAGGTTAAAAATTCCAGTTAGTGGGTCTGATTAGAAATTGAGCAGAAATAAGCTAATAAGAGATGACGAGGAAGCACAAGTTAGACAATGTTTGGTTAAGGAATAAGATGCTCAAAGTGCTATGTAGTTAGATTTTTTCATTCCCGAAGTTCTTCACTTTTTAGAACAAGTTGGTTGGCACAAGGTGACATGCGCATCAGGATAAAATCACACAGACATTTGCGGTCTAAGAGGGAGCCACACTGAGCATCTCCTGGGATTTGGCCACCCATGGTGATCCATACACTGAAATATGAGCGCCACGAGACCAGGATGTTAGCCTGTCATGCTCACTGCTGGGCCACTTCTTAGCACTTGGTAGGTGCTCATTAAATATTAGTTGAATGAATGAATCATTTAGTCAATCCTAGGTTGCCCCAGTTTACTCTGTCTTCCTCTCCTTAATTTTGTTCTGAATTCATGAGGTGCCTTTATTTTTATTTATTTGCTCAAGAAATATTTATTGAGCACCTCCCAGCGTTAATAGGTGGGTCGTAATTGGTCGGCGATACTTGTTCCCCAGGCATACAATGGCATGCGACTGAAGAGCTCCTGCTCTGGGTTTCCTTACCCCTGGGTGACATCTCATTTCTGCTGGTTGGGAGTGATGAAAGCCTCAGTTTCCTAAGCTGTACAGTGAGATGTGAGAAGTAAATAAGGTCATGCAGTCAAAGCACTTAGCATAATTCTTTACACACAGCTGTGTGCTGTTTTATTGAATATCAGCCATTTTTATTATTACCTGGTTCCTCTGCCATACCATTCACTGGTTTCTGTGGGTTCCTCTTTATTATCCATTCCCACAATTCCAAACCCCAGAAATGAGTTGTGGCTATTATATAGCATGTTAAGTATACACTGTAAGATGTCCCAGAATATTCATCCAGGCTACACTCAGATTTAAAGGTTGGGTACATGACTAATTTCCTCCTTTCTATTTTTTCATATTTTTAATTTTAATAAGCACGTATTTCATAATTTAAGAAGTACTGTATAAGTATTGTTATTTAAAAGGTGTTTATTCAATTGTACAAAATTCAGAGGTTGACAATAAGAATGTTTTGTTATCTCTGGTCTGTAGAGTCAATTCGACGACTCAATTTGTTACCCAAATAAAGTGGCCCAAGCACAAGACCAAGAAAGCCAGGATGCGTTCCTGAGTAGACATGGATGTGTTGTTCAGTTTAGTAGGTGCAGAGATGAAAACTTGGCCTCTTGGCTTTGTCTCCCAGCTCTACCACCATCCAACTCCATATGTAAACTTTGGGTAAACTGCTGGCCCTCTTTAAGCCTCAGTTTTCTCATCACTAAAATGGGAGGGACAAATGAAAAAAATGTCCTTCTAAATTGCTGTGAGAATGAATATTAAATACTTTCTAGGTACATCTTCAATATTCTTTTCCTTTTTTTTCAGATAGCATCAGTGACATCACCATTTTTTTATATTATATGTGTAAATATTTTGTATGTATGTGTATATAAATGTCTCGATTTTGATGTTTATTATCTCAAACTTATCATGACCAAAGCAGAATTTTTGATTTCTTAAAAGTTTCTCACCAACGGCTTCTCCTTAGTTGTCTACATTTCCATAACTGGCACCAACATTCACTCAGTTGTTCAAGCAAAGATCCTGAGTTGTCCCTCACGCCTCTCTTTCTTTCACATCCCATATTCAGTTTGACAACTCAGCTGATAAGTCTCAAAATCAATCCCTTTTCTCCACAGCCACCTCACCATCCCAGACAGAGGCACCATCCTCACTCCTGTGAGTGTGGTAACATCTGCTCTCCTCCTGGGGGTCGCCCTGGGCCCTGCAACCCCAGGGAGCCAGAGTGAGCGCACAGGGTACCCCAGGCAGCGCCGCTTCCTTGCTCAGAACCGGCTTCCTGTAACAGTGGAAATAAAACCCAGTGGCTACTGCCCTTCAGATTTCTGTATTAGGGGATAAGGGCGCTTCTGTAAAGCATTAGATTAGAAGTATTCTAAGTTTTGTGGGCCACATAGGAGTCTGTGACATCATCATCATCTTCTTCTTCTTTGCTTTCACCTTTGTCTCCATTTGTATCTTTATCCCTGTTTCCTCCTTCCAGCCTTTTAAAAATGTGTTAAGGGAAAGCCGGGACGGCTCAGCGGGTTGAGCGCTCGCTTTGAGGCCATGAGGACCGAGGATCGAATCCCGGCTCCGGCCCGGGCAGGACCCACGTGCTGAACTGGGGAGTTCCCACAGTTCGGTTCTCTAACTGTCTCTGTCTCTGTCTCTCTCTCTATCTGTCAAAAAGTAAAATAGAAATAACTATGCACTGAAG
>PVKE010042696.1:0-13655 GCA_004027555.1 Craseonycteris thonglongyai
TAAAAAAAAAAAAAAAAAAGGAAATAAAATAAAAGTAGTAGAAGAGAATTTTCACCAATTAAGAATATATTGAGGGTTCAAAATCCTGATAAATAAACATGAAATGACTACACTAAAATGAGAAAACAGCACAACTGCCTAACTCACGTGGCCAAGGAAAAACAAGGCTTACTCTTTTTTTAAGATTTACTTTTATTGTTTTTGACAGAGAGAGAGAAACACACAGACAGAGTGAAGAGGGAGGGCCCAAAGCAGTCTCCATAGTAGCACGTCATTGGTTTTCTACCTAATTTCAATCCACAGGTGAGTAAGGGGCTGCACAGGGCAGGAACTGGCCCGGGGCCTCCCACATGGAGCTCACCCCGGTGAGAACTGAACTGGGGGCACACTCCAGCTCAGCATATGGATTTGCACGGGCTGGGGCCTGAATTCGATCCTTAAACCCCAGGGCTGCAAAACAAGTGCTCAACCTGCTGAGCCATCCCAACATCCCCAAGGCTTACTCTTGCTAGTATCACATCAACTCTCCAGAAATCCTGTTTATGAAGAAGGGATCAAGTTTAACTAGATAAAGCTCAATTCTGAGCTATAGGTGGCCTTCTAGAATTGCCACCGCCAAAGGCACTGGTGCTGAGACTATATCTCACAAATGTAATGTCACAATAGGGCCATAACAACACTTTCTCTTAGTGTTCCTGCTTCAACACTTCATGATAATTAAGGAGCAGATTTTCCCTCATATACATAATACAATGACAGAAATTGAGAAGTCTCTAAGAAGGAGAGGAGAGGATAAAAAATGTAACATAATAACAGGTACTTTCCTGGGTGAATTCCAGGAAGCATGCCCCAGAAGGACTCCCTTAACCTAAGCATGAGAAACAACAGCACGATGAGTTGAGCCGTGCGCCAAAAAAGCACACAGTAGGGATTCCAAAGATATGCTCAGTAGCCCCTAGGATGCCATATAAAAAAGAATTTCTCCTTCCAAATGATACCAAAAAATGCTACAAACAAAGAACAGAAGTCTGTTCAGCTGATCTGGACCCGACAGTAACAAAACACTGACATCCTATGTGCCTAGAGAACTAAGCAGTCCTCTAAGTCACGATCATTTCAGAGAGCATGGCTGGAAAATGGTTTTTAGTCTTATTGATATTTTTTTTGTCTTTATTACATTGAGAATGGGAGCAAAATGCTTGCAATTTTCACAGTACTTGATGCTTGGAGTATCTATATTATGATGAATGTAGTTTTTCATCACATTGGTGGGACTGTTGTATACCATCTCTAAAATAACTTGTTTTCAGTGTGATGTTTTGTTATTTGCTTCTTAAAGAAAAATCAATGTATATTTTTAAGTTAAAAAAAAAAAAAGCCAGACTCTTCATAAATTCCTAAGGAGCCCAGAGCAACACTGACAAGGGAAAATAAATAGGACAAAAAACTTATTAGCCAGACTAAGTGCCAGTGACCTCCTCTGGTACCTTGAGAGGCAGTAATTTTTCAAATGTTTAGCTTACTGCCATCCAAGGAGATGGCAGTAAATTCGGGCCACTGTGTGGAGTCTGAAGTGCATGCGGGTCACTGGAGCTCTGAGCTCCAGTAATTCAGAGAAAGGAGCAAAGCCCACAAGCAAACAGAAGGTATACAGGAAGCACCTTAGTACAAGAACAGCATCCTTTGTTTGACTGAGACTTATTTTTACAAAATCCAAAAGTAAGGAATCCAAAGAGTAAATTAAGTCTACGTAAAAAATACACCTTGAATTTCCTGATTGTAAGATGCCACAGAACTCGGCTATGCCTGTCACCTTTTATTAGCCTCTAATGTCACTTGAATAACCTGCTCCACATGATTTATGTGATGTTCCCAAATTGAGAAAATCACAACTTCTTGATTCCACACATCTGTACATGTTGATGCATTAGTGGTAGCCAATGAAGACACTGGCTATCAGTTAATTAAAACAGTTTAGAGAAAGAAGAGGTAAAGATAAAAACCTACTAATTTATTTAACATATACATATTTACCGAGTGCCTCCTACGTGTCAGTGGGCTAATGGATAAAAAGACATCTAACGGTCTAGATAAGGAAACTAGCGTGTAACGCTTTGTGGTGAGGGATACGAGAAGCGCACCTAAAGGATTTCTGTAGGCTTGTTTGGGCACGGCAGGAGAATCTATTAGCCTTCAAGTGTCTCATCAAGGAAGGACGGCCAAGGAGACTGACTTCTAAACTGAGTCCAAGAAAGGCAAGGGCTGCTAAACTGGGCGTGGGAAGGGAGAGAAAGCAAAGAGCAAAGAAAAGAAAGCTTGGCTAGCCTAAGAAACTGCAGCCCTTAATTTAACATGATAGAAATCCAGTATTTACGGGAGAGGCCAGAAAAAATAACTGCAGGGATGAAGAGGGGCCAGATCACACAAGGAACAGAAGCATTTATACAATTCCTAGGAAAAGGGTGAATCAGAAGTTCAAATGATGAGAAAAATATCAAGATATAGAGGAACCATCATAGATTAATGGAAACTTATTAGTAGAAATGGATTAAGCTTTTAGAAATATAATTTCTTATGGTATAAACAATATGTAAAATACAACTGTGCTCTCAGAGTTTGGGTACTTATTCTTAATATTTGTTTTGTGATATATTTTCATATGCTACCTGTCACTATTGGTTGTGAGTTTGATGGTTACTTTATTTAACTAATTGTTTAATTTTTTACAGCAAAATGACAGGTTTCACATTCATGTGGGCTCCACAGCTTGGATCTTTTTCACAGTCACAGATGGAGTACTTAACCCAAGTCCAGCAAATACATGTTATTGGTCAAAATGGACACTGAGCAAGAATGCTAACAGGACAATGTAACTCCATTATAAATGCTAAAAAAGCTCAATGTGAACTTGACCGGAAATTTAATCTCTGTCAGTGAAGTATTGGTAATATATGTGTAGTTACAAAAAAAAAAAATGATACCAACTTACAAATGGGTTCTATACCAAAGTTACATTTGTAAATCAGCTGCTTAATACAGAAATAATTTCCCCCAGAAGCAATGTTCTCCTAGGTAGTTTGGTTCCATGACTAGCCCACAAATGGCTATTTGCTATAAAAGACAACTAAGGATAAGTTCAGTTCTATCTAGCTACTACCAAACTTGGCAATGAATATTGAGGACCCACTAGAAATTATTTCAACACCCCAAAGCAGAATTAGTTCCTCCACCCCTGGCATTAAATAATTGTACATGAATGTTATCTGTCATTTCCCCCCAGTGAACACGAACACTGGACTAAGCCTGAATCCTGGCACAGAAAACAATAAAGGCTTACAGATTTACCTTTTTACTAGGGAAACTAAGGAACAGCCAGGAGCACCTCCTGCTTTCCTGCTGCCTATCAGCCCAGGGGAATAGAGAAGGCAGGAAGGGTTTGGTCTGCCTTGGTTTTCCCCTCGCCACTCAGACTCTCCCTTCCCCAGCCTATTCTCCACACCTTTGCTTCAGGCCTGGCCCTCAGAAACAGAACCCATGGCAGGATAAAATGGAAACAGAACTGGGGGTAAGCTGGGAAGGGAAACAGTTGAGGAGTGGGGAGGGTCTGGTCATACAGCCTTTGAATCGATGGTAGTGAAAGGAAACGTAAGAAGTATCCTAGAAGGAGAACCCCAGATAGACAACCAAGCCAGGACCCAGGAAAAGTTGAGGACATCTATATTTTAGATATTTTGGGTACTATTCTCATACAGGAAAGGCATAGGTTGTCCTTTAAGCGTGCAACTAATAACGATCTTCTGGCTTAATAGGAATTCAATAACCTACAGGTCAAAACAAACCAAAAATACTCTTTGCATCTTCAAAGTAATTTAAAGAAAAAAAAAAGAAAACAATATTCACTTTGTAAAGACTTGCCTATCTGGCATGTTTTCCAGAGCATATAAATTCTGTCAAGAAAGCCTGTGCTGCCACAAGTTATCAGGCATGTAAGATTTATAACAAAGCACTTTCTATAAGGTAAGCCTTGCCAAAGACAGGTAGGGAAAATAACTCTTTCATCTGAGATCATCCTCTATTTATGCCCTATCTTAATGCTCACTCACTCTGGAGTATGTATTATGTATCAAGCCCATTTCCAACCCTCTTATGTGTTCTTCCATTTATTTATCACATCCCAGCTAGGCAGTGGATTCCTATTCTTTATTTTCCAGAAAAAGACACCTTTGAACCATGAGATTTTGGCTCTTGAGTCTTCCCTGCTAACTGTCACAACAAGCAAAATGTAAATTATATAGAAGAAAGGAAGCGAAGGAAGAAAGGAAGAGAAGGAAGAAAGTAAGGGAAGGAAGAAAGGAAGGGAAGGAAGAAAAGAAGGGAAAGAAGAAAGGAAAGGAAGGAAGGAAGGGAGGGAGGTAGGGGAGGGAAGATGAAACCCAAATTTGTATATTCTATACAAAAAAAAAGCCAAAATAGATCTCATTTAATAATAGATCTTGCATAGAATTAGGCAGGAAAAGATGTAAATATATTATTACTATTTTAATAACAGAACAATGAGCAGGTAAGACCCCAGGCTCTGAAGCCAAAGTGTATGGCTTTGAATCCAACTCTGCCCCATTTTATGTTAACTTTGGTTGAGACAGTTAATTTTTGGGGATCTCAGTTTCCTCATCTATAAAATGGGTTGTCTGTATATAAGTGTCTAACATATTGTAAGTGTTCCATGTGTATTAACAATGTGTTAGGAATTGAAGTGTGTCCCCTAAAATTCTTATGTTGAAAACCTAACCCAACAATGTGATTGTATTTGCAGATGGGGCCTTTTGGGAGGGAATCTCAAATGAGATTACAAGGGTTGGGCTTTAATCCAAAAGAACTAGTGTCCTTACAAGAAGAGACATCAAAGCTCTCTCTTCCTCTCTCCAAGTATGTATAGAGAAAAGACCATGTGAGGACGCAAGAAGAAGGTGGCCCTCAATAAGCCAGGAAGAGAGGCCACACCAAAAACCAGCCCAGGCTAATACACACTGAATATGACTACACCAGGTTTTCTCCATGCAGGTCAGTTTTGATCATTCCATTATGTCACAAGCAAGTTCTAGACTTAACTCTCTCTTACAAGAAGAGCTCAGTTATAAAGCCACTATGAGACAAATCAAGTTACCACCTCAGTTAAAATGTTTCCTCATTGCCAACCCAGCTCAGCATAAAAAGTAGAGTTTACAGTACAGACATTTTCTCACAGAATCCAAATTAAAGAAAAATGGAACAGAAATTTTCAAGATACCAGCATTAATGTAAGTCCAATTGGTAGTAGTAGCCACCAGAATAAGATTAAACAAATTAAATCATTATATTAAAAATATTCGTAATTCACCCAGGAGGATAAGAAAATTGTAAAAAGGGATAAATAATGCATTTCTTAATTTAAAAGACATGTTGGAGAAATACATTTTTTGTGGAATCATAAAAAAAGGCTTTAGTTGCACTGAATTTCCTTTTCATATGGCTGATTTAAAATATTTAACAAATGGATGAGTTGTGTGAGTTTATTGAAGAATATAAACAATCAGGAATGTCTTAATATATATTTAGTAAACAGTATCATTTTAATAAGGAATGAAACTCATAAGTGAATTACTAATATGAAAAAAAAAAAACATTCCCTCATGCATATGCAGTGTGAATGATAGCTATTTCAGAGACAAAGGGAAAGTCACAGCTGTAGCATGCCAGAGAACCAGAAGATTCTTAGATAATTAGGCTGATCAACATTCTAGCATCATGAAACTAGTGGCATTACACTCTCCAGACCAGAGTCTAACACACTCACAAAATCTGTGACTTTAGTTATTTTAAATAAGAGATTTCATTTTCATTGTTCCTCATCAAGTGAACTTCTGGCTGCATTCTTAGCATGAAAACACGTAGAATGAGAAAATGGATAGATATTACGAGCTGAATCTGATAATCAAAGCTGAAAAAGCTTCTAGCACACAGTACAGAACGATACATGGTGCCACAATAACAACAAAAACAGACTATTAAGCACTTTGACAGAAACAGAATCACACTGAAAAAAATACATTCACAAAAAAAGAGAGCAAATACAAGGTTCAGGTTAGATGTGTCCATTATACATTCCTACTGAACTTACCACAAGGTTAGAAACCTGTAAAAAAAAAAATTTTTTTAAGCATCTATTTTTCAAATCAAGAAAGCATTAATATCTGTAATGATTCACTGTTGTTGGATTAACCACAGTGACAGCTAATCCCCATTGACAAAATCTTTATGTTTTAATCTGAAAGGTAAATAATCAATTTTAAAGCTAGTTTTATTCTGTGATGCAAACAACTGTGGAAATAAAGTAACTTTAAGAATTAAGACTGCGTAGATCAAGCTTGTTCAACCTGCGGCCTGTGGGCTGCATAAGGCCCCAAACAGCTTTGCATGCAGCCCAACACAAATTCATAAACTTTCTTAAAACATGATGAGATATTTTTTGAGATTTTTACTTTTTTTAAAGCTCATCAGCTACCATTAGTGTTAGCGTGTTTTATGTGTGTCCCCCGACAATTCTTCTTCTTACAATATGGCCCAGGGACATGCCTGGTGTAGATTCTCGATTCTGGTCAAGATGGTAGAGTACATACACACTGTGCTCACCTCATCTCACAACCATATGAAAATTACAACTAAACTACAAAACAACCATCACTGTGCACCACCTGCACTATAGCTGAACTGAAGCCCTACAACTTGAGAACAAGCCACCTCAAGATTGGTAGGAGGAAAAGAGACATAGAATGGGCTGGTCCCACATCTGTATGTGACCACTACAAAATCAAGAGGGATATTTTGCCTGTGGAGCTTCTCCCAGGAGGAGCAAGGGGTCCCAGCCCCACCCCAGGCTCACCAGCCCAGGATTCCACCGTCCAGAAGAGAAGTCCACATACCATCTGGCTGTGAGAACCAGCAGAGATTATGGCTGAGCGAGAGGAGGGCAGCTGGAGGCCCAAGCACTCCTTTTAAAGGGGCTGCACAGGACAGATACTCCCTGAAAAACTCACTTACCCTGAGCTCCAGTACTGGGGCAGCAGCTCAAAAACATATCAGGGGCATATGCGGAGGAACTGAGTTGTCCGGCTTCAGGGTGAGGGCTGGAGGGGCAGCTTTCTCCCAGACAGAAGTGACAGCAGAGGCCACCATTCCTTTATTGAGCAGCCCCTCTCCCCCAGGAGTGCAGATGTAGATGGCAGTCATATCAAAGTCTCCATCAACCTGACTAACATGCTTTACCCCACCTTGCTGATCCACTGACACCCCCCACACCCCTTCCCCAAGTTTTAGGTCCACCCAAACTATTGCAGTGTCTTTTCCATACAAACAACCTGTCTTAGCTCATACCATAAACCTTCCTAAATTTCCTTGAAAGTTCACAAAACCCAAACAAGCCACCTCTGGCTTTGGTATGTTTTATACCTCTTGCTGACCAGCCCTAAGCCCAGCGCCAGGAATAGTTGGCCTCAGTTCATGAATTGGCTTCTCAAGGAACCTCCCAGCCCAGAGGGTGACAGCCACGTGTGGATTGCTTTGTGGTTCATGCCAGGTGGCCCCACTCAGGGCACAGGCTGCAGCTGAGTTTGGTCTGTGGTAGGGCCCCTCCCAGAAGGCCTCAGGGAGAGCACACCTGGTAGCCAGCTTAGGACTGAACCACCTCTAGGTATGGCACACTCAAAGGGTGGACTGGACAGGCACCAGAGCCCTGGCAAACCAAATCCTGCTCTGCGGGGTTAGGCCCTGCACAACAGCTCCTACACGGTACTCACAGCCAGTCCTCACAACCAATTAGAACCAAGCATCAATCCTTCCCACTGTCATTCAAAGAGCAGCCCAGGCTCAACTAAAACAGGACGGCACACACAAACCACACAAAGGACACACTGGAGCACTCAACTCAGGAGACTGCTCCACTGGCTCCACAGAACACCTACTATTTAAGACCACTGTACTGAGACTGGGAAGGATAGTAGCCCTACCCACTACGTAGAAACAAACACAGGGAGGCAGCCCAAATGAGGAGACAGAAAAAAATATGTCCAAAATGAAAGAAGAGAACAAAGCTCCAGAAAAAGAACTGAACAAAACGGGGACAAGCAAGCTACCAGATACAGAGGTCAAAACACTGGTTACAGAGATACTGAAATACATATGTGAGAACCTCAACAAAGAGAGAGGAAACATAAAAATGGAGATAAAAAATAGAAAAAAGAACCAGTCAAAAATAAAGAATACAATAACTGAAATGAAAAATAAAGAAAATCAACAGTAGATTAGATGAAGCAGAGGATCAAATCAGTGATTTAGAAGATAAGGTAGCAGGAAAACCCCAACAGAACAGCAAAAAGAAAAAAAAAAAATCCAACAGCCCCTCCAAAATATGAGGATACTTTAACGAGTCTCTGGGGTAGTATCAAGCACAGTAACATTTGCCTCATAAGTGTACCAGAAAGAAAAGAGAGCAAGCGAGGCATTAAAAACCTATTTGAAGAAATAATGATGGAAAACTTCCCTAATGTGAAAAACAAAATACACATAAAAACCCAGAAAGTGCAGAGTCTCTAATAAGATGAACCCAAAGAGGCCTACAACAAGATATAACATAATTAAAATGCCAAAGGTTAAAGACAAAGAAATAATCTGAAAAGCAGCGAGAGAAAAGCAGTTAGGGAGTTCCCGTAAGACTATCAGCTGTTTGCAGACTAACAGAAAGTTTGCAGGCCAATAGGGACTGGCAAGAAATATTCAAAGTGATGAAAAGCAAGGACTATAACCAAGATTACTCTACCCAGCAAGGATATCATTTAGAATTGAAGGAGAGATAGTTTCCCAGACAAAAAAAAACTAAACAAAAAAACAAACTAAAGGAATTTATCACCACCAAACCAGTATTACAAAAAATCTTAGAGGGACTTTTTTAAGACAACAACAACAATAATAATAATAATAATAATAATAATAGTAATAATAATAATAATTTAATGGCAATTGTTCTATAAACAATTATTTTAAATGTAAATGAATTAAATGTTTCAATCTAAAGATAAGGTGACTGAATGGATAAGAAAACAAGACCCTTGCATATGCTGCTGATAAGAGACTCAAACTGAAAGATCCATATAAACTGAAAGTAAAGGATAAAAAAAGTTATTTTGTGAAAATGGAAATGAAAAAATAAAAGCAATACTTATACCAGACAAAACAGACTTTAAAACAAAGGCTATAAAAAGAGACAAAGGAGGACCCAGTAGTTGCACTTCTGGGTACATATCCTAAGAAAACTACAATGCTACTTCAAAGGACATGTGCATTCATATGTTCATTGCAGCACTGTTTACAGTGGCCAAGATGTGGAGGCAGCCTGGGTGTCCACGGACAGATGAATGGATAAAGAAGTGGTACACATATACAATAAAATATTGCTCAGTCATGGAAGGGGATAGGTTCTTGTCATCTGTGGTGGCTTGGATGGACCTGAGAATGTTGTGCTGAGTGGAGTGTGTCAGAGAAAGACAGATGCAATGTGATCTCACTTATACGTGGAATCTAAAGAATAAAATAAACAAAACAGAAACAAACTCATAGATACTGAGAACATTTTGATGTTTGCCAGATGGGAAAGGGGTTCAGGGAGGGGAGCCATGAATGGAAAAGGGAAAGGGATTAAGAAATACAAATTAATCAGAGCATAAAGAATATAGTCAATAACATAATAACTATGCATGGTGTCACATGGGGTGGTTGGGGACACGGTAAAAAAAGATGAAGGAATTAAGAAGTACAAATTGGTAGTTACAAAATAGTCATGGAGATATAAAGTAAAGTGTAGGAAATATAGTCAATAATAATGTGATAGTGTGATACTGTGTCAGAGCGTTGCTGGACTTATCATAGTGATCACTTATTTAGGTACAGAAATGCTGAATAACTATGGTGTATACCTGAAACTAATATATTTTATGTCTATTTTAATAAAAATCTTTAAAAAAGAAAACAAAATTAAGACTGTTAGTACAAATGAGTAGACAAAATGATCCAAGTCTCAAGTACATATGTTTGCATGTACAATTTTATTTTAAAATATTTAATAGAATTAAATTGGACCTAAAGTTTTTATTTACCAATATTGTGATACTTTGTTTCTATTATCTTCAACTGTACATAAAACTCAATAATCTGCTCTAATAAATTCCCAAAAATCCACAATTGAGATAAAAGACAGAAATAAGCTGCTCACATATTATAATATAAAAACAAATCACTACTGCTACATATAACTAAAATGCAATCTACCAATGAGAGCTGAGAATACACTTTAAGCACACTCTCCTAAGGGTATGTTAACTGCTCTCTGAAAAATGTGACATACAAAGAACAGTATAAACATGGCAGGCTGAAATCCTTTATGAACTTCATATTAAAAAATACGTCTTTTTTCATTGAAATAAGATGAAATTTCTCAAATAAGAAAGAAAAAAATGTTTTGTTTTTCTGGTCTCATTTGTGAAGAGCTATGACTGCAAGAATATACCAGTGACATTTGGCAATGGCAATATTGTATATGTACACATACATATATATGAGTATGCATATACGTGTGTGGGGGGGTGTATATGTATACACACACAAGCTGCCCAGAAAAAAATCCAGGCATAGTCAACGTAACAAGAACGGTTATATGGCTGGATACTTTCCAGACAGCCCTCATATATGTATGTGTGTGTGTGTGTGTATATATACATATATATATATATATGTGTGTGTGTGTGTGTGTATGTGTGTGTGTGTATATATATGTATATGTATGTATATATATGTGTATATATATATATGTATGTATGTATATATACACACACACACACATATACATATACTTATAAAAGTTCCTACATTCAGCTCTTTCCACCCAGTTTTGCCACTTCTATGCACTGCAAAATCACTGTACCAAATGAAAATCAGAAATTCAGGACACTTGTGTTAAGATGGTTCTAAATATTCTTGGGGGTGAGAAAGCTCTGTAACAAATATACAGAATTGGTCATTTTAAAAAAATGTTTTAAGTAATAATCAGAAATATTCTATAGGACATAGTTCTATCACATATAAATTATTTTAAGATCTTAGTTTTACCCAAGCTTTCCTTTCTCTTATAGATGATAATCAATTATTTAATAATTTTCCCATAACTATCAAAGGCTAAAATTCTTTAAAAACTAAATTCTATAATTTTAGATAATAACTAGTACTGCTAAGGTTTCTATAGTTACCCAGGAAAGGGTCATGACTATCTGAAACACATGCACTCTCTCTGATAATTAACCGCATCATGATAGACTGACAACACTTAATGAGTAATTAGGCTAAGAACTCAAACCCTTAGCAGGAGGTAAAAGCACAGAATTTCATAATGTACTGAATACCTCCCAGGGAGACACAGAATACAAATAGAGCTAAATTTTAAAATTCAGGTTTGCAAATTCAGTATTACTAATATAAATGTCTCCTTGGGAGTCTCACAGCAGAAGAAATTAGGATTTCTCTGCTTGCCAAATACAGCCATACAATCACATTGAAGCCTTGCAAAACAGCTCAACTGGAGTCATTCAATGCTGCCTTATATACAAAACAGCATTCTCCTCTCTACTATTCAATGAAATATACAGTTTAAAGTCATTTGAAAGACTAAGCTAGATACATCATCTGCATGCTAAACCTTACTTTGTTTAGTATTTTACAGCTTGCAAAACATTTTTCCATGCTTTCAATAGGTAAATGGTTGAGCCCTGGTTTGGGAGTTTGATCAATTTAGCCTTGAACACTAACCACTCTATCCTTTACAAGCCATGGGACCCTGTGATTGCTTAAAAAGGTATTTCTATTGTGATTTGACCCTGGTTAGTCAATACAGCAATTGGTAGGAAATAAGCAGACTACTATATGTGTTAAGTCTTCAATTTTCTAAGTTTCTGGCCTATCCTTTCCCATCAGATCCCAAGAATGTTTCACGTTTGACTATATTCTGGCCTTCAAAAAAACTGTCAACTAAAATATGACCTAAATTATAGCCTCTATTTAACTGAGAGATATAAGAAAGGGCCAGTCACTAGAAAGTTTATTAAATATTCCTAATGATCCATATGATCAATTCATGTCAGTTCTGTTAAAGCCATTATTTTCTCTAGAATATATTTATTAAACAGTTGCTATTTACCAGGCACTACTTCGGGGATTTAATAATTTTAAAAAGCTGGAACTAATCCCTCCTTTCTTGAAGTCTAATTCACTAAACAAATAAATGTATAAGGAAGGTGAAGTGTGGAAGGAAGTGGACAAGCCTCATCAAGGGTATCAAGGAAGGCATTTGTGAGGAAAGAATAAATCAGAGATTAAAGAGGAGAAGGAGTTGGCCAGTGAAAAGGACAGGCTAAAGCAGCCCAGGCACGGACAATGCATGTACAAAAGATGCAAGTCTCAAGAGAGCCTGACACCTTGGAAGACAGAACAGCTGGAACTGCACAATCACAGAGTAAAATGGTTTCCAACGAGGCTGAGAGGACAGGCAGGACCCACAGTACAGAGCTTTGAGACCATGTTAACGAATATTAAGGAGGGAAAATAACATGATGAGAAGCGTATGTTAGGATCACTGTGGGTATAATGGGAAAATGGCTGTAAAGGAGGAACTAGCAGATACGACGACACCAATTGAGAGGATATTGCAGCAGTCCAAGTAAAGTGGAAGATGACAGCTTGAATTACAGTGATGGCAATGAAGTCAATAGGGATTCACTTAGAACTTTGATCAACAGGACTTGGCAAAGAGTTGCTTGTGGGTGATGAGAAAGGAGATGCTATGGCTAGTTCCAATTTTGTAGAGTCACTATATCTCAACCAGGCTAGAAATTTCAGACTCCAGCTCTGCACATCACTACTATTATCCAAGTTCAACCATGTGGCAAAATATACACACTCTACCTAAAATTACGTCTCAGATTTACCACCCCTCTCCATTTTCACTGTCACTATCTTGGTTCAACAAACTTGTCCTAAGTTCTGCATCTCTACAATCTCTCTCAATTCCAATACAATGTCCATCTTTCAGCCAGTGCTATTTTTTCCTAAAACACAGAGGTGACCATGTCATTTTACTGCTTCAAAATATTCCATGACTCTCAAGTATCAACAGAATACATTATATACAATATCATTCACTTCAGCAGGAAACATTTTGCGAACTGTTCTAATAAAACCACAAAAATCCCAAGAGTGTATATGAAGACATGATTTTAGCTACCTCTTTTTAAATTCATATAAACCTTTAAGTTTCCTTCCACTATTCTCCTTCCTACAGCCCTCTCTCCCCATGCATATATCAAAGTCATGTACCAGAAAGAGTACTGGGCTCACATCAGGAGGTGTGGGTGTTAACCAAAGGGCACAATGCCTTTAAATCTTCAGAGGAGTTCCAGATCCAAAGAAGAAACAATTTGTTGTCTATCCTTATTTTAAATGCTGTCTAACCACCAAAGTTATATAATAACAACAGAATCAACTGATAATGTTCTTGCAACTTGTTTAGAGTTGTCTTTCTT
>PVKE010042697.1:0-13647 GCA_004027555.1 Craseonycteris thonglongyai
ATGAGGGTGTAAAAAAAGTTACAAAATATAAATGAAATTAATATTTACTCAAGGTAGTATGTGGATGCATATGTTTATGTGTGCTTGCATCCCACATACTGCACACATACAAATCATAAATGAGTTCAAAGACAGGCTTCACTATTTAGTAGGTCTAAAACCTTAAATTAGTTAATGAACTTCTATACACTTCAACTTTTCAAAATGTAAAATAAAGGTAATCATTGCACCCTCCTACATTAGTTAGGAGTTATTAGGCTTGAGCTCATAAAACAAAAACAAAACTGGCAGTAGTTTAAAAAGATGATTTGTTATCTCTCATATGAAGGAAGACTAGAAGCAGGAAGTTCAAGACAAGGATAGATATAGACCCAGGACTCTTCTATCTTTCTGCTCCACACACTAGCACTTGGGCTTCCATTTTCAAGTTACCTCATAGTCCAAGAAGGCTGCTGAAGCTCCAGCTATTTGAATGATATGCCATGCAGCAGAGTCAAGGAATGGTTGGGAGGTAAAACAGGCTCATTTCTATGTTAAGACCTCCCCCTTTAATAAATCTGTCTTCAAGTTTGACATAATTATAATACTTGCGGTTATATGTGTTTGACAAGTTAGCATGACCACACATAGCTGTAGGGAAGGCTACAACATGTATTTAGTTAGTGGCATTGCTACCCTCAAGTAAAATCATAGTTGTCTTTATGAAATACGAAAGAATGGAGGTTTACACAGAGATCCTGGCCAGATGGTGAAGTAGGTCAACTCTGTGCATACTCCCCCACAGGACCATATATCAAAATGACAACTAAACTACAGACAAAAACATCATTGAGAATTATCTGAAGTGTAGCTGATCCGAAGTCCCACAACTGAGGTTATAAAGAAGAAGCCACCTTGAGACTGGTAAGAGGGGTAGAGATGTGGAATGAGATAGCTGCACACTCACATGTGACCATTACAAATAGGGAGGAATATCTCAGCTGCAAAATCTCCCTCCCAGAGGAGCGAGGGGTCCTAACCCCACACCAGGCTCCCAGCCTAGTGTTTCAGTGCTGGGGGAGAGAAGTCCCCAAAACTTCTGGTTGTGAAAACCAGCAGAGATTATGGGTGAGTGAGACTAGGATGACTACAGTCCTAAGTGATTCTCTTAAAGGGCTGTTCACAGACTTACTGACAGACTCACTGGCTCTGAGCTCTGGCACTATCGCAGCAGCTTGAAAGATGCTAAAGGCATATGGGGAGAAACTGAATTATCTGGCTTCAGGGAGAAGGCTAGAGGGACAGCTTTCTCCCAGACAGAGGAACTTGTAAAAGCCAGTATTTCTTTGTTGAGCCCTTCCAACTCCTGGTATGCAGATGCAGGGAGTCACCACATCTGAGTCTGTATCAACTTGGTTAACACTGTTCATTCACCTTTGTTCCCTGAGATCCCAATGTACCAAACTTTTGGCCTCACTCAAGCCACTTCCTTGGCATTTTTATATATGTTTGTGAGAGCAGTCTTTCTAGTCACCTGAACTAGGTACTCCAGGTATATCCCTTGTGTGAGTTGAATGTGCCCACCTATTGCAGTTGAGCCTTGCTTGCCATGGCTCATGCTATGGACTTTCTAAAATCTCTCAAAGATTCACAAATCCCAAACAAGCACAATCTGGCCTCAGAGTGCCCCATACCTCTGGCTGACCAGCCCTAAGCCTGGCAACAGTGAGCCTCAGTTCACACCTTAGCCTCTTGCGGCACCTCCAAGCCCAGTGTTGTTGGAGTATATCAATGTATTGCTTTGTGGCTCATATCAGGTGGCCCCAGGCAAGGAACAGATTGTGACTAAATTTGGGCTGAATTTGGACTGCTGTGGGGCCCCTTCCAGGAGACCATGGGGCTGGCATACACAGTGGCCAGCTTCAGACCCAGCTGGAATACCACCCAGCCACCTCTGGGATGACACACCCAATGAATATACACAGCAGGCACCACACATGGCTAAAGTGCATCCTGCTCCATAGGGTCAGCTCCTATACCACAGCTCCTTCACTGTAGTCAGGGCCAGTCCTTACAACCAATCAGTCCAAGGAACAATCCCTCCCACTGACATGCACCAACAACCAAGGTTCAACTATAACAGTAGGGCACACACAATTCACACAAGGAACACTCCTGAAATACTCAGCTCAGGTGATCAGGAAGACTGTGCCACTGAGTGCCACGGCACACCGACCACGTAAGTCCACTTCACAAAGACCTGCATACAGCAGTTCTACCTAATATATAGAAACAAACACAGGGAGGCAGCCAAAATGGGGAGCCATAGTAACATGTCCCAAATAAAAGAACAGAACAAAAATCCCAAATAAAATTAATGAAATTGACATAAGC
Source organism: Craseonycteris thonglongyai (assembly GCA_004027555.1). NCBI lineage: Eukaryota > Metazoa > Chordata > Mammalia > Chiroptera > Craseonycteridae > Craseonycteris > Craseonycteris thonglongyai. Next base: position 2,374 of record PVKE010042697.1, read on the forward strand.
AATCTACCAGATGTAGAATTCAAAACATTGGCTATAAGGAAGCTCAATAAATTCAGGGGAAATTTCAACAAAGAGATAGAATATATTTTAAAAAATGGTGGTAGAAAACATATAAAGAACGAGTCAAAAATAACACAATGACTGGAATGAAGAATATATCAGAGGGAATCAACCATAGATTAGATAAAGCAGAGGACTGAATCAGTGTCAGGAGTCTCCAAACTTTTCAGCCTGTGGGCCGCATTAACTATCAAACAGCAGTTTGGGGGCCAACTATACACTCGAGGTCCAAATAAAAAAGAATCAAGACATAGATGTTGTTTTTAATTACTTATTTAATATTATTTTATTCAGATAAAAAGGTCTCCACATGCCAGATGAGAGGGACTCGTCATAGTTTGGAGACCCCTGAAAGAAGATAAGGTAGCAGAAAATACCTACACAGAATCACAAAAAGAAAAATAAATACAAAAAATAAAATTAGGATAGCCTCTGGGACAACTTCAAGTGTGTTGATTCACATCATAGGGTCACGAAAAAGAGAAGAGAGATAACAAGGAATTGAAAACTTATCCAAAGAAATTATGATGAAAATTTTTCTTATCTTGGTAAAGGAAAGGGACATACAAACCCAGGAAGGGCAGAGGATTCCAAACAAGATAAACCAAAATAGGCCCACACCAAGACACATCAAAATTATAATAAAATGCCAAAGTTTAAAGACAAACAGAGGATCTTAAAAGCAGCAAGAGAAAAGCAGTTACATACAAGATAGTTCTTATAAGGCTGAGAGCTGATTTCTTAACAGAAATTTTGCAGGTCAAAAGGGATGGCCATAAAATAATCAAATTGGTAATGGCTGGGATAGCTTAGCAGGTTGAGCACTTGCCTTGCAACCGTGAGGTCTGGGGATTGAATCCCAGCCCTAGCCTGTGCAAAACCCATATGCTGAACTGTGGCACAACTGGTAACCACCAGGATGGACGGCAGTTAAATTTCTCACCTCCCTTGTGAGGGACCCCCAGTTCAGTTTCCACCCCATGTGGCCCCACATCCACCTGTGTGGAATGGAACTGTCACAACTAATGATGTACACCTATGGAAACTGCTCTGAGCCCTTCCCTCTTCTCTCTCTCTCTCTCTCACACCTTCTCTCAAACAATAAAATTAATCTTTTAAAAAATTCAAACTGATGAGAAGTAAGGACCTACACCAAGATTACTCTACCAGGAAGGCTATTATTTAGAATCAAAGGACAAATAAAGAGCTTCCCAGACAAGAACAAACCAAATGAGTTCATCACCACCAAACAAGTATTATAAGGAATGCTAGATAGACTTTTTTTAAGATGAAAAGATATAAAAACATGAATAATAAAATGGCAATAACTACATGTCTATCAACAATTCCTTTAAGTGCAAGTGGAGTAACTGATCTAATAAAAAAATGGGGTGGCCGAATGGATTAGAAAATAAGGCCCTTACATATGCTGACTACAAGATACTCAATTCAGATTGAAAGACACACATATACTGAAAGTGAAGGGATGGATAAAAATATTTCATGAAAATGGGAAGAAAAATGGGAAAATTCTGAGGTAGTAATACTTATACCAGACAAAATAGACTTTAACAAAGAAACAAAGAATGGCCTAGTAATCCCACTTCAGAGTATTTATCCTAAGGAACTCAAAATGCTACTTCAAGGGAATGTGTGCATTTATATCTTCATTGAAGCATTTTTTTGTTTTGTTTACAGTAGCCAAGATGTGGAGGTAGCCTGGATGTCTGTAGATGAATGAGTAGAAAAAGAGGAGTTGGTACATATATAGAATGGAATATTGCTCAGCAGAAGAAGGGAATGGGTTCTCCTCATCTATGGTGGTGTGGATGATCCTAGAAATTATTGTGCTGAGTGTAGTATGTCAAACAGAGAAAGACAGATGGAATGTGATTTCCCATATATGTGAAATCTATAAAACATAATAAACAAACAAAACAGAAATAAACTCATAGATAAAGAGAACATTTTGATTGTTGTTAGATAGGACCTCTTCTATCTAACAACAATCATTGTTATGTTGTTATGTTGGGAGTAGGCAAAAAAAGTGAAGGTATTAAGAAGTACAAATTAGTTGTTACACATTCATCATGGGGACGTAGGGTATAGTATAAGGAATATAGTCAATAATATTCTGATAACTCTGAGTAGTATCGGATGGGCACTACATTTATTGGGGTGATAGATGAGTGGAGTAGGGGTAGGAATAAAAGGTAGAGGCATTAAGAAGTACATATTGGCAGTCACAAAATAGTTGTGATGATATAAATAAAGCATAGGGAAATAGTAAATTATATGACAATAACTATGTATAGTGCCATGTAGGTAATAGACTGATCAGGAGGCTCACTTTTTAAAAATATACAAATGTCTAACCACACCTGAAATTAATATAAAATAATATTGAATGCCAACTTCATTTGAAAAATTAAAAAAGGGTGAAGGGGAATAAGAGGTTCAAAATTCCAGCTATAAAACAAGTCATAGGGATGTAATATACAGCATAGGTAATATAATCAATAATATTGTGATAGCATGATACTGTGTCAGATGGTTGTTGGACTTATTATGGTGATCATTTCTTTAGGTATATAAGTGTTGAATAACTATGGTGTATACCTGAAACTAATATAACGTTGTATATTAGTTATATTTCAATTAAAATCTTAAAAATAGAAAGAAAGAAAAATGGCTATTTGATAAAAGCCAGCCATCTCAGCCATACTTTCACACAATAATGTTTTTGTTTTTTTTTGTTTGTTTTTTTTAAATTTTTTTTTAATATTTATTTATTTATTTTGACAGAGAGAGAGATACAGAGACAGAGTCAGAGAACTGAAATGGGGGAGCTCCCAGTTCAGCATATGGTTCCGCACGGTCCGGGGCCGGGACTCGATCCTCGGTCCCCAGTGCTGCAAAGTGAGCGCTTAACCCACTGAGCCATCCCGGCTTCCCCCAATAATGTTTTAAAGGTTACCTGAAGGGATGCTGGATGGCTCAGCAGGATGAGCACTTCTTTTGCAGCCCTGGGGTCTGGGGATCAAGTCCCAGCCCTGGACTTTGCAAACCCATATGCTGAACTGGGGTGTGCTTCCCATGTGGGAGGCCCCCAGTTCAGCTCCCACCTGGAGCATGCTTGCCACGTGAGAGGCCCATGGTTTGTGGGGGTGTGCCTCCCATGTAGGAGGCCCTTGGTCCAGTTCCACCCTGCGTGGCCCCTGCTCACCTGTGAAATGAAACTGCTGAAAACTCAATCAACTGTGGAGACTGCTCTGCATCCTCCCCCTTCTCTCTTTGTCTCTCTCTCTCTCTGTCTCTTTCTCTGTGTCAAAAACAATAAATATTAAAAAAGAAATTAAGGTTAAATGAGGTAGTAAAAGAAAGTCCAATTCCTGATAGATAGTAAGTGCTTAATAAAAGGGTTGGAATGCATGTGCTACCCAAGACAGCTTCCTCTAAACACTTGTAGGAGAATAAAAAGACCATAAATGCTGTGCTGCTGACATGAGGAAATTACTCACCTCAAATGGTGCTACTATTTAGTGGAATTGGGTGGCCTTCACAATGGTTTGAAATGGAAATCAATGGAACTTCTTCATCCTTAAGAAAATATTCCTGGCTTCATAAGGACAATCTTTCTATCTAAAGAGACAGATCAACTTTTACCTCTAATAGACTGTGCTACAATATTGGAGAAAATGAGAGAACAGAAAATTCTTACCCCTGAGTGTGCCCTGCACTTTATATCTCTTCCTCTGCTTAGCTTTAGATGGAGCTAATAACAAATGAGGGAATGAACTACTTTTCAATGAATGTTCTTTGAGAAGCATAGGGAAATGAGAATAAGATAAAAGAATCCCGGATTCCAGGAGGCATCTTGAGCTAGTAAGAATATGCCACTTCTATTCATTTTGACAGAATTATCTTAATTGTTTCTAGAACTCTGTCACTAGCATTGTTCATTTTAAGCAGGTACATCAATTAAAGGTGCCTTTAATATTGTAATTAAAAATAAGTTTTGGAAATTAGCCTGATTAAATGACTTAACATAAACTATTACTTTTTTTTAACTTTATTGATGACAAAAGATAAATGATTTTCCCACACACAAATACAATGAGTTTTATATGGCCTCAGAGGTGCATACAAGTACCCAAATTCCTTGTGTCTCACTTTTTAAATACATTAGTGACAGACACCTTAATTTGAATAAATGGGAAGAAGGAAAAGAGAGTTTAATTTGTAAATTGAATCTTTCACTGTCATTAATTCTAAGACCCTTAGTGGGTGGCTTGTTCTAATTCAAATTTCTTTTAAATATGCTGCATGACTCATCTCTCTTCTGAGTTATGAATTTTGCCTCTTGAGACTCCCTTTTCTACAATACACAGTTGCCAGGTTCAGGAGTGGGATATCATAAATAAGAGCCTCTTTTTTGTCAGATTTACTGAGGCAGAAATGCACCATAAACAAATTTTGCATGATTTTGAGCCATAGAAATAACATGATAAAGCTCAGAACTGATCACATTTTAAGTATCCAAACACTTAATTTAGATTTAATGAGACAGTTATTGTAAAGGATTATATAACATCTGGCTATTACATGAAAGTATCTGGAAATTAGAAAGAGATGTTATAACAAGTTTAAGTATACTATACCCTCCAGCAAATGCAAAAGATATTCCAAAAGTCTTCACTTTTTTTCATTGTAGTAATTTCATAATGCTAAATGAATGCTCAATTCCAGGATTCATTTTAACCCTATCTGCTATCTCTTCCTTTCCATACCTTCCCAATCCTTGTCTCCATCACCTGTGAATTAATAGTTAGAATAGTTAAAAATATTCATTAAATAAATTTCTATAGGAAACACTTCAATGACGATGCTTTACTTGCTTCAGAGGGAGATGTTTCAAGTCCCCTCTGATAGGGTAGACATAAAGAAAGAATAGACAAGAAGAAGGGAATTTGCCCTGGTTAGGAGGCCCCTTGCAACTTCTCCTACTTATCAAGAACAAGGGGGAGCTAAATATATGGTGATGGAAAGAGTTGTATACCTGGAACCTATATAATTTTTACTGACCAATGTAACCCTAATAAATTTAACAATAAAAAAAAGAAAAAGAAGGTATGTCATTAGAAACAGAAAAAAAAAAAATGCCAGAGAGGAAGGGAAAACATCCGTCTTATTAGAATATGTATCTTGCTTTTCAGGACCACATTGCCCCCTTTTAATGAGCTTTTCAAATAAATCACAGAAACCAACCTTGGGAACAAAAAGGGAGGAGAGGACACACCATTAGATAGAGAACAAGATATTGGACAAAGAGAAAAGGAGACAATTCTATGCATAGAAATAAGAACTTCCATACAATGTAAGGAGAGGCTGCTTCCCTCTCTTGGATTATCCCACTTTGTGTCTTAGAATGTACTTTCTTTACTAATAAACTTCTCATTGTCCTATGCTTGCATACATTGTAGCTTGCATAAACTCTTCCTTTCAAGACAAGAACCGAAGAAAAATCATCATTCCTAGTAACACCTCAAGTACAATAGAAACAATAATTTATAAATTGTAGTCGCTGTGTTAAAAACTGGATATGAAGACTTACTGTGAAAAGTCTACTATGAAAACTCACTGTAAAACTATCTAAATATTTTATTTATTTATTTATTTATTTTTTGACAGAGACAGAGAGAGATACAGAGACAGACAGAGAACTGAACTGGGGGAACTCCCTAGTTCAGCACATGGATCCGCACGGGCCGGGGGCCAGGATTCAAGCCTCGGTCCCCGGCGCTGCAAAGTGAGCGCTTAACCCACTGAGCCGTCCTGGCTTCCCCTGTAAAACTATCTAATTGTTACCAACCAATGTCACCCCCATTAAATTTAACAATAAAAAAATAAATAAATATTGATACATACAACTGAAAAAAAACACTTGCTGTAAAAAACCTACTGTAAAGCAGGAATACTGTGTTTTCTGGGTTGGTGAGTGAGCTGATCCTGGAGAGGGCAACTTTCCTGGCAGAGCCATGCCTGGTGGTTGGCATCTTCTGGCCCTCACTCACCTGTAGTTGTTCTTCATTTTGCCCTGCCTCAGTTCTTTCTCTCAGAGAAAAGAAAGGAAGAAACTCGAGCAACTAATTTTTGATCACATATCATGTGCCAGGAATTTTGTAGCCCTTTTATCTCATTTATTCCCCAGAGTTAACTTTGTGAAGTAAGACTAATCTCTACTTTTTGAATGTAGAAACTAAGTGAAGTGATTTGCCCAAAGTCTCAAAGTAGAAAAAGAGTGCTTTGAATTCAGAACTGGCTCCGGAACGTGTGAGTTTAATCCACTGACTTTTGTTGCCTCCCCTGGGAGTCTGGCTCTCCACTCATCTTGTCCTTGTATGTGCTTCATCTCAATTTGATAGTGTGCCCTCCCTACTATTCCAGCATTCTTGTCCTCATTCCATTTCTAGTTGCCTCTACTTTAGATCTGAATCTCTATATTTGTTGCTCTGTTCTGCTAATGTGTCAGTGTTCCCTATTGATTTGCTTTGCTACAGGACCATGAGTGATCCATTCTAGTATTGAATAAGCTTCTGCCACTGATACCGTATTTTCCGGCGTGTAAGACAACCGGGCATATAAGACGACCCCCTAATTTTACAGTTAAAACATAGGTTTAGGCCTATATTCGCTGTATAAGACTACAGCCTCAGAAGTGGGGGGGTAGTCTTTTACAGTGAATATAGGCCTAAACCTATGTTTTAACTGTAAAATTAGGGGGTCGTCTTATACGCCTGGTCATCTTATACACCAGAAAATACGGTACCTAGCTTGTCAGCATAGCAGTAATCTAACAGAAAGGTTTTTGGTTTCAGTTTCCCATGGATCACAGCTTGAAGTAAGTATGAATCAGCCAACCACTGCCTGGCTGGGCACTGTACTGTGGGAGGGGCCAGGGAAAGGCAGTTTTACCCATGAGTTAGAGAGAAGGGCCTCTCCAGGAGGCTGGAGTGTAAAACATGTGAAAGGAAGACAATAATGGAGAGAGACTTGTAATCAATGACCCTTGAGGAGCCAGAGTTTGGCAGATAAGCTATTAATAAAAGAAAGGGTTCTTTCTGTCTGTGGTCTCATACACAGGACAATAGTATTTGAGAGTGTAGCAGAAAGGATAATTTTCAGTTCTGCACACCAGCTAATGAACTAATACTAACAAATATTTTATGTTAATTAAATGTCTTAGTACATCTCAATCCAGGAATGCTTGCAAGATGCATAACAAGGAACAGCCACTCATTGGGTTAGTGTAAAAGACAGTTTCTGAGTATAAAACCTCTTACAGAAAGCACAATACTCCTCAAATATATAGTTTTCACCTTTCATGACAGCAGATATATTACATCCATGTGCTTGAATGGAATACTTCAATCTGAGAAAACCTCAATAATCCTATCTTTTCTCTAGCTAGGTTGAATCAGAGACTCCTAAAGGCAATGCGGTTGATGCTTCCTTGGTCACTTGCACTATGATTTTAAGTAACTACCACTCAGGCTGAGAAAGACAGGTACTATTCAATTTCATTTACATGTGAACTTTGAAGAACAACATCAATGAAAAAACAAAACAGACTCATAGATACAGAGAATAAACTTATAGGTGATAGGTGGGAAGGGGGTTGTGGGGATGGGTGAGAAAAGTGAAGGGTTTAATAAACGTAAACTGGTAGTTACAAAATAGTCATGAGGATATAAAGCACAGCATAGAGAATAGTCAATAATGTTGCAACTATATATTGTATCAAATGGATACTAGTATTATTGAAGAGGGATCACTTCATAAATTATAAAAATGGCTAACCACTGTACTATATACCTGAAACTAATATAAAATATTGAATGTCAACTGTAACTCATCTCTAAACTTTCAGTTTTTCATATCTGTAAAATGGGTACAATAGCAGTACTCACATATTTGTGTTTGGAATTAAACAGTCTTGGTATTGAATCCCAGGTCTACCCCACCCCCATGCTAATTATTTAAACTTGTGGGAGCTACTATTTAACCTTAGTCTGCTTTTTTACCTGTAAGATGGGAAACATAATAGAACAGTTGTGATGGGATTGTTGTGAGGTTCCTAAGAATTAATACTTGTAAAGCCTTAATTAGCACAGCATCTGGCAAGGAGTGAACATAAAATATATGGAAAATTATTAGTTTTTATTAATATTTAATGTCAATCCACTATATTTCCACTGATTTGGTGTTTGTTCATATATTATTGTATTTAGTACCACCCAATGAAAAATCTATGTGAATGGTAATGGGATTAGAATCCCCATTCTACAGATGAAAAAAACTGAGGTTTAGAGATGTTGAGTTACACTAATTCCTGCTCATGACCAGTGACATAGTTGGAAATATTTTTAAGATTTATTTTATTGGTTTTACACACACACACACACACACACACACACACACAAACAGAGACGGAGAGAATGGGGAGAGCCCAGAGCAGTCTCCACAGTTTTACATCATGTTTTCAACTAGTTTTGTTCCACACATGTGGGCAGCGGCTGCATGGGGCGGGGACTGAGCCAGTGGGGCCCTGAATGGGAGAAACACCCCCGCAAGCCGAGGGCTGAACCAGGGGACCCCCATATGGGAAGCTCACCACAGCAAGAACTGAACTAGCGGCCTCCCATGTGGGGAGCACACCCCAGTTCAGCATATGGGTCCACACGGGTTGGGGCCGGGACGTGATCCTTCAGCCCCAGGGCTTCAAAGTGAGTGCTTAACCCACTGAGCCATTCCAGCTTTGCCCATTGTTGGAAACTTAACAGAAGTTATTTTTTCTTAACTTTAAGTCTTTTTACCATCATTGCCTCTCTGTTAAATATAAAACAGCGATAGAAGGATTAGGAAAAGAGAGAGAAAACAACTCACAAACCATCTTCCTTTAACTGAGTCTCAATTGAATTGAATTTTATTTTCTTATTTTGTTTATTGTTTAAGATTTTTTAAGTTTATTTTATTGTTTTTGACAGAGAGAGACAGAGACAGAGACAGAGAGAGACAGAGAGGAGTGGGAGGGACCAGAGCAGTCTTCATAGTTACATACCATCAGTTCTTGACATAGTTTCATTCCACACAGGTGGGTGGGGGCAGCAAAGGGCAGGAGTTAAGCTATGGGCCTTCTGCATGGGAGGCATGCCCCCATGAGCTGGGGGCTGAACCAGGGACCTCCCACATGGAAAGCACACACCAGTTCAGCATACATGTTAGCATGGACTGTGGCCTGGGGTTTTTTTGTTTGTTTGATTTGTTTTGTTTTTTTTTGTTGTTGTTAAATTTATTGGGGTCAACATTGTTAAAATGGCCATATTACCCAAAGCAATATACAGATTTAATGCAATTCCCATCAAAGTCCCACAGACATTCTTTCAAGAAATAGATTAAAAAAAAAAGATCAGATTCATATGGAAGCTCAAAAGGCCCCGCATTTTCCAAAGCAATTCTCTAAAAAAATAATAATAATAATAATAATAAATAAGGCTGGAGGCATCACACTCCCTGACTTTAGTCTATACTACAAAGTATTAATAATCAAAACAGCTTGGTATTGGCAAAAAAACCCAAACAACAGACATATAGACCAACGGGGTCAGGATTTGATCCTCAGACCCAGGGGCTGCCAAGCGAACACTCAACCCACTGAAACGTCCCAGCATCCTCCAAATTTTTTTTTTTTAAGGTAAGGTTATATTTAGATTTTTCCCCTAAGATCCTAAGAAATTATTTAGTGAATAGCTACCTCCTATAGGTTTCAATCATAGTTGAAGTAGATATTGTACATAACAGTTTTCTTGTAGCCTCAGAGATATATACGAGTGCTCTGGTAAAAAATCAAGCCATAGTGCTTACAGCTCTTTTAGAATTTGTCTAGTAGGTTTTCCGGTGTTTACTGGAAGACCCCCCCCCCAAAAAAAAGAAAAAGAAAAATCAAGCCATGAATGCCTCTATTTTTCGCATTACATGGCTGTATTCTTTTTGTACTGGCCTCGTAGATCTCATAGTTTTTAAACATCTCTAATTGAACCTGTGAACAGTCTGTGCTCTTAGTCTTTCTGGTTGATCTTTTCCACCAACTTTAGTTCTAGACCTCCCAAAGAAGATTCTCTAATGGCTGTAAGTTTGTCTAAAAGTGTGACTACTATTGGGGACATTTCTTAATAACACCTAAGGCAACTGGGTTGCAGGTGAGTCCTGGATTTCTCTCATCTCTCCATTAAAAATGACCAATATGTAATTCAAATAGCCATCACCAGTTGTGGTATCACTGCTTGGGAAGTAATAGTCATTGGAAACAAGAAGATTGAAGCACAAACCCACGCTCTACACTTTTACGCCAAGTAACCTTAAAAAGTTTATTTTCCTTACAGAGCCTTGAGTATTTTTCACCATATGAAAAATACAGTAATAACATATATCTCAAGGGTTGTGATGAAGCTTAAAATGCAACTTGGGCCTAGCAACGGCTTTCAAGTTGAGGCATTTCTGAAAGTCTGGATAGGCCTATATGAAGTTTATTTGCAGGAAGGACTGAGGTTGGGGCCATGTACCCTGAAGAAGGGAGAGAGGGAGAAAGAATAAGACCTATCATATGTTGGCTGAGAGTTATGAACCTGTGTGAAAAGGAAGAAAAGGCGTGAGAGAGGACAATTATCAGAGCAGTGCACTTGTGGCCTGATGCTTGCATTGCTGGACCAACCTCATAAACTCAGAGCTAAGCCTTACACAGAGGGACTATCATCGACTGCATAAAAACTAAAAAAAAAATCATTGTCTGTGCAATTTTATAGATATTTTAATATCAGCTCAGATTCTTGGCTGTAAATAAAAGAAAAACTAACTCAAAATTTCTTGGATCTCAGATTTGAGCATGCTTTAGCCTTGCCTGAGGTTTTGTTAAGATATAGAGGGCTGGCCTCCCATACCAAGAGTTTCAAGGTAAGTGACCTGGGCTGATGCCCAATAATTTGCATTTGTAACAAGGTGATGGTAATATTTATTGTTTGAGAAACACTGGTCTAAACAATTAACAGAATGACTATCTTATACAACAAGAAATCTCAAGGAAAGGAAGCCCCCTGCTTATTTGGGAATTCAATGATGTCTTCAAGGCCACAGATTCTTTCTATCTTTCGCTCTGCT
>PVKE010042698.1:0-13647 GCA_004027555.1 Craseonycteris thonglongyai
CTCTTTGTGTGACATGCAGGGATCCTTCTCTCTCGCGCATCCACATGAAACAACGCTCCTTTCCGCCATGTGGCTGCCGCCATGGTTGTATTTTTTCATTTTTATTTTTTGATGAATGTTTTGGAAAAACCCGCGAAGCACTGAAGCCGCAAAACGTGAAGCGCGAAGTGGCGAGGGAACACTGTAATGGCAAAGTGCACACATAAGGCAACATGAATGTAAGTCAGGGTCAGAGAAAAAGGAGTTCTGAGAAAAAGCCCCTGCAGCTTGTGGAACTCAGGTGTGTGCTTCATACTGGCCCAACTGTGTAAGTGATGGATTTAGACTGTTCAGCAGAGAACTTCAGAACAGTGGCTGGCACGGCCATTCGTTTGGGGTTGATAATGCTCATTGGCAAGCCAGGCTTCCAACATCTAAATAATTCACAGAGCAGTCGTGATGAAAGAAGATGGCATCTGTTTAGAGAATCACTGCGTAGCTGCCAGTCACCACACAGGGCAATATTCTTCATGGATGATGTTTATGAACTACTTTTCAATGCCTTATTCCCTCTTCCTGAGAGCAAGGAGGGTGTAACTAGTTCTTTTAGCTGATGCGATCGCAGCACCATTAATAATTCAGTCTTTCTTGGGGGTTTATTTGTTCTTTCCTTCCTTCTGGCTGATGGTCTCATAGATATGTTCCTAGAGAGTCACTGGGGCCAGAAAATTGATAAAACACTATCAATTTTACTAGCAGACTACTGAACTGCATATTTAATTGACTTACATATGAAAGAGCAGTGTTGCTAAGTTTCAAGCTCACCCACTGTGAATCTTCATGGGAAAAAAGAAAAGTCACTTAAGAAATGTCACCTCCTCTGGGAAATTCCTGTCAGCGCTCTCAGGCAGAACTAGTTGGTGCTTCCTATGATCATACACAATGTAACCCCTACTTAAAGGATCAGAAAAGATTAAGGAACAAACTGTAGCCACCACAGCTCTAAGCTGGAATGTGTCTTTTAGTGGGACACAATGTTTGTAGAACTCATGATTTCTGTGCTGCGAGGGAGCATTCTTCAGTCCATACCCTGTCTGAAAGTTGTTTTCTTCTCAAAATACAGGCAGGGGCTATTAATGGCCTTCTGTCAGAGAGACGAGAATTCACAGAATACAGAGGACAGTAATGGGCAGTGAGAGCAACAGTGCACAACTGTGCAGACAAGAGTGACCCCCAACAAGAAAAAAAAAAAGGAGGCTTCTAGTATTTTGCTGAAAATCCATGGGAAGCTTCATTGAGCATTAACTCGCACAGAACGTAGTGGGGAAAGAGAACTGGAGCTATAAACACGTTTGCCAAAGCTTTGCTGTTTTCAAAGGTGAAATGTGAGCAGATGAAGAGGCTGAGGATGGTCTGAAATTACTGGTAGAGCCTGGTCAAAAGAAACCACTCTTTGGGGAAGCCGGGATGGCTCAGTGGGTTAAGCGCTCACTTTGCAGCGCCAGGGACCAGGGATCGAATCCTGGCCTTGGCCCGTGCGGAATCATGTGCTGAACTGGGAGCTCCCCCAGTTCAGTTCTCTCTCTATCTCTGTCTCTGTATTTCTCTCTCTCTCTCTCTCTCTCTCTCTGTCAAAATAAATAAATAAATAAATATATATATATATAAAAGAAACCACTCTTCTAATTTCAATGGGCACAGAATCAAAAAAAGAACATAGAAATTTAAAGGGAGGGGGGGAGAACAAAAGCAGAAGAGAATCAGAAAACAGTACTACAGCCCTGACCTGGAAAACACAGACAATATGCAGGATTTGTCCATTTTAAAAGTACGTGCATAAATTCACTTGTGTGGAATATATGTGGCAAATTTGCCAAATTATTGGAGATTTGGTGGTAGGTGGGTAGTCCAGGGGCAATGTTAGTTTAGTCTCACTGTGGTTTTGCCACAGCTATTATATTTCATCCTGCTTAAGATTTTTCCGTCTACCTAGGTTGAATATCCATTTCCCGTTACAGTTCACATTTCAGAGGGTAGGACTTCCTGAGTATTCTACATGTGAATGAGTGGAATTTCTCTTAAATATGGTATACTGTCTTCCTTATATCATCAACATACGCCCTTTTCCTGCCTCTGCTGGCTAGGGGCCAGGGCCTGGTTAAAGTTCCCGGCTTTACAATTTTTAGATGCAGTGGTGAAATGGGCAAACTGATGTTTGGTGAATTGATTTTCACTTCACTTCCCTAACAACTGTATAAACTCTAATCCCTGTAACAAATCCGTCAATCCATTTCACTTATAGTTGTTTTCTTTCTCTGATCAAACCCTGATTTGAAAAAAGGGTGGGTGGGGTATGCCAGAATGGCTCAGCAGGTTGAGTGCTCACTTTGCAGCCCCAGGGTCCAGGGATCAAATCACCGCCCTGGCCTGTGCAGACCCATATGCTAAACTGGGGTGTGCCCCCAGTTCGGTTCCTACTGGGGCACATGCGGGAGCCCCCTGGCCCGGTTCCTGCCCTGCGCAGCCCCATGCCCACCTGTGGAGTGAAACTATATTGAAAACTAATGTCGTACAACCATGGAGACTGCTCTGGGCCCTCCCGCTTCTCTCTGTCTCTCTCTGTCAAAAAAAAAGGAAGGTATTCCAGAGTTTTATGCAGGAGGCGGTATGAACTGAACAATCTGGCAACCCTATGGAGAATGGACAGAAGGAGGTTCAGTGGGTGTTACTAGAATTTGGAAAAACGTCAGTTGGTGGCTTGCTCTGAGATGATATCAGTGGAGATGATGAGGAAGCAGAAGCAGTAAGAGGTACAGTGGATGGAAGTCTCTCTAACTGTACTTGCTGGGGCTATAAAAGCTCCCCCCAATAAATGGACACCTCAAAAAGTGCTGGCTGTTGCAAAGGTGTGGAACCTTCTATTTTTTCTGGGTTATATCACACACAGTGGCAAAAATCCATGACTGCCCTTAAAGGCTGACATGTGATTTTTGACCAAAATATTTTTAAAAACCACCTAATATTTTTTTAAGGCTTGGTTGTGTGCCTCTACCATGTGCACGTTTAAGCCTGTGACGTGCTGCTCAGAAATTGACAGTTACATGGCTCTACTGCGTGGAGATTTATAACTTTTCATATCAATAGCCATGTTGTGGATAAAGAGACAGAAACCCAACCATTTCAATGCATCAAACAATACTGGGACCCAGCAAGTTCTTCCAGCTGCGACATAAATAAAATAAAACCACTCAGAGATATGAATGAGCGGCTTATTTCTTGTATTCAGAGGAAAATGCTAGGTTTCATTCCCAAGCTTTTTTTTTTTTCCCCCTCTTTGACTAGAGAAGAAGTAGGAGATACAAGTTGGGGATAGCTCCACATTCCAAATAACAGTATAAGACAGTGGTAGAGGCGTACACAGGAAGTGACGCTTCTGGAAAAAGGCATGTGTAGGCAGGTCAGCCTGGGCAATCGCCCTTCTCTAGGGTCAGCTCAAACCTTTCCCGCCCTGCAATTAAGCAAGTGATTTTTAAAGTCATTGTGAGCTGCTTAACGGAAGGCAGCAGGCTTGCGGCTTAACTGACTCTTGAGTTGAGCCGAACCTTGTGCTCCCTGGCCCATGCTTGGGAGTCACACACACTCGGACTTTGGTCAAGAGTATTAGTTGTATGCTGCTACATAAAGACGTTTCAGTCAATGATGGACCATGTATGTGATGGCACTCCCTTAAGATTACAATGAAGCTAAAATGGCCTTGTGACATCAAATCCATCCTAATGTGGTAATGCAACCCATCACTCACCTGTTTGGGGTGATGCTGGTGCGAAGAAGCCTACCGGGCTGCCAGTCATGTAAAAGTGTAGACAATTATGTACAGTATGTAATACTTGATAATGATAATGAAGTATTGATGATGATAATGATATATGATAATAAAGTGATGCTGCTTATGTATTATCAAATACTTTTATTATTTTAGAGTGTACTCTTTATACTCATATTTTTTTAAAATAGTGTGCTGTAAAACCATACACCGTATTATGCCAGCAGCAGCCTCATACGTCTCAAGTTTACTGCGTCTCTTCATTGTATCATTTATCTTGTGCTTGATCCGAACCTGTGCTTCTGTGTACAGTAATGTGTGGTACAGGCTGGCAGCCAAGGAGCTGCAGGCTGTGCCATACAGCCTGGGTGTGCAGGAGGCTCCACCATCTAGAGTCATGTAAGTTAGAATGTTCTCACGATGGTGAAATCGCCCTAAAGTCGCATTTCTCAGAATGTATACCTGTCATTAAACAGCACAGGACTCTACTGGCTTCTTAAATTTGTTGTCTGTTTAGTCAACAAATGGAAAATATTTTCTCCTTAATAAAAGTAAGGACTAAGAGGGAGGAAGACGAAAGGGAAGCAGGAGGGTAGAGGGGAGGAGGGTGAAGGAGGAACAACCACTATCTCTACTAAGGCCAAAACTTGGCATTACTCACCACTTACCATAGTAACATCTAAGAGTGGGGACAAGTGCAATATTGCCAAAACACTGTCTATAGAACTGTGTTTATATATATTTTTTCACTTGGAAAACTGAACTCTAGGTCACCTTAGCTCTTCTCATTCTCAGAAGTAGTACACACTCAGTACTGTGAGAATGTGTGATGTAAATCTGATTTTGCTACTCACATATAATCCTGGGAGTGAAACATATACCATATTACTCAATACAGCAGTTACAACATTTTTTCCATCATAAAGAAATCTCCCCATTGAAGCTAGTTCTCAGCTTTGTATAGAGGATTTTCTCTTCCATGGATTCCTAGCAATTGATAGGTTGTCTTCTGTTTTGAGCAAATTGCATAGGTGGTCCTTAACTGTAGTCAGTCATTAAAGAGCTTAAATTTTGTGTTATTTTTAATTCCTGGAAAATCACAAATTAATATTTAAGACATAAAATACCTATATTTCTCATAAAAAATCATTTGGAAGGCTATGCTTGAGGTGGCTTGGATTTGTGGAAAGAATGGTAGGTTTAGAATGAAGGACTCTTGGCTTTTTCACTAAACATC
The DNA here is from genome assembly GCA_004027555.1 of Craseonycteris thonglongyai. Lineage (NCBI taxonomy): Eukaryota > Metazoa > Chordata > Mammalia > Chiroptera > Craseonycteridae > Craseonycteris > Craseonycteris thonglongyai. The sequence goes on from PVKE010042698.1 coordinate 5,040, forward strand.
TGTGTGACTTTGGGCAAGTTACTTAACCACTCTGAACCTGCTGACATCCTGTTGAGCAGATGACATCCATGCTTCAGTGATATCCTTTAATCTGAAATGGACAGCATTGACTTTTTATAGGTCATTTACTATCAATGAAAGCTATACTTTTAGGACAGTTTTTGAAATGTATATTTTATATATGTGGCTACATACATACATGTAAATGGACAGAGAAAGAGAAAGATTGATATGATATGAATGAATTTAAGTTTCAGATCCTTCTAAGTGTAAATGAGCACTCTAGGTGGGATGAGTAACCCTGAAGCTGGAATCCTGGCTCTAATGTTTCCTAGCTGTGTGATTGCAGAAAATTTAAAAGCTGATGATGAAATAGTTTCCTCACTTGAAAACTGGAATTACGTCTACTGCATAAGATTTAGAATGGAATACAAGCAAGATGATACATAAAAGCACTACCTAAACTATAAATGTTCAGAATTATTGCATTCCAAACTTGGTATTATTTTCCAAATATTTGCCGAGTATCCTTTGGCAAATAAACGCAAACCTGTTCTTTAAAACAAAAAAATACAAGTAAGGGGCTGAAGGTTATGATCAAACTGAGGCTCTAATTTTGCTTATAAATTAATTCCTTCACATGAGACCTGTGGTTGTTAAAAGCAGACTGACTATTGCGATTGACATCACAACTTATTAGGCCTTCGGAAATGACCCACAGAAGTGATTACAGCTATAGGAGGTCCTTGTTATCCATGGATAACTGGTACTGGAAATGCCTTTTTAAATGAGTGCTCTTAATTCATTGTGTTACCTGGTCCCCTTGGATGGCATTCTGTGAACCATATTTACATCCTTGTGTGGCCTCCTTCCACGCTGAACCTGAGCTCACCTGTGACTCACGATAACCAACAGAGTATGGCAGAAGTGGTGCTATCTGTCAGTTTGGGACCCAAATCTTTGGAAGTAGCTTCTGCTTTTCTGCTTCAGGGAACCCTGAGATGCAATGTAGGAAGTCCGGTTACTGTCCCATATGGGGAAAGACAAACCACATGAAGAGGCAGCCCCTCTCCCACCCCAGTCACCCTAGGGTGCCCACTGTGCTCAGCCTGGTGATAGGATTAGAAAAGTGAGTGAGCATGTTTTTGGGGGTTTTTTTTAGATTTATTTATTGTTTTGACAGAAAGACAGAGAGAAGGGGGAGGGCCCAGAGCAGTCCCCATAGTTGTATGTTTTCCACATGGTTTTGTTCCACACAGGTTGGCCGGGGCCACGTAGGGTAAGAACTGGGCTAGGGTTTCCTGCTTGGGAGGAACACGCCCTGGAGCCAGTTGCCAAACCGAGGGCCTCCCACATAGAAAGCTCACCCCGGCAAGAACCGAACTGAGGGCCTCCCACACGGGAAGCACACCCCAGTTCAGCATATGGGTCCACATGGACCAGGACTTGATTCTCAGACCCTAAGGCTGCAAGGTAAGCACTTAACCCCCTGAGCCCTCCCGGCTTCCCCAGTGAATGATCTTGACCTTCTAACCCAGCCCAGGTCTCACATGACTGTAGGCCCATCGGCAGAATTACAGGAGATAATAAATGGTGGTTGTGTGAAACTAGTGTTTTGGGGATGGTTTGTTACACAGCAATAGATAACCAAAATATATGGTGACCAATGCTGAATAATCAACTACATTTAAAGGATTTGATTAAGATTTCAAATTAGAAAAAATGAAATCTGCCAAAAATAAGTCATAATTCTAAGTATGTCCTAATTCTTAGAATAAAGAATTAATTGAATGTTGGATCTTGGGAGGACAAAATTATGTGATACGACTTTCTTTACTTGACTTTTGCACACCAGTGATGAAAAAGATTACTTTTTGCAAAAATATTTCTCAGTTTTGTTTGTTTGTTTATTTTACTAATGTTCTCTTATTAACTAGTTGTTATACAACTAACTCTCTGGAAGCACTTATCCTGATACTTTCCATGCCATTTTCTCTTCTCGGGCTATTAAGAGTCTAACTCTGTCACATCCTCACTGGGCTTTGTATACGGTTTAGCATTTCTCCATTATCACTTTTATCAACATTATGACAAATTGCATCTTTTAAAGAAAGTTTTCAAGTTTACTTTGTAATCTTTTTGCATCCTGTTACTTGATATTTAGGCATATTTGCAGAATCAGCCAGAGATGAAGAAAAAGATGCTGGGGTGCTAGGCAGAAACAGAAAGTAGTATAGGGGAAGTTGAGATGGCTCAGTGGGTTAAGCGCTCACTTTGCAGCCCTGGGGACCAAGGATCAAATCCTGGCCCTGACCCATGTAGACCCATATGCTGAAATGGGGAGTACCGCCAGTTCGGTTCTCGCAGGGTGAGACCCAGTTCCTGCCCTGTGCAGCCCCACGCCCACCTATGGAATGAAACTATGTGGAAAAACCAATGATGTGCAACTATGGAGACTGTTCTGGGGCCTCCACCTTCTCTGCCTCTGTATCTCTCTCTATCTGTCAAAAAAAAATTAGTATAAATAGGAATGCTTGCATAGGAATTCATTTCTGAGGGGTCAGTTCATTCGTGCATAGCTTTGATTTATCTAAGTAACCCCTTAACAGGGGCCAGGGATCCACCTATTGAAGATATCCCAGCATATGTCAGTCACATTATACTGAATTGCTCTATTAAGGGATTTGCCTTTGTTTAACTATGTGCTTCATGTGTGTGTGTGTGTGTGTGTGTGTGTGTGTGTGTGTGTGTGTGTGAAGGAGAGGAATAGGCATCTCTCTTTTATCCCTATACTTATGTAGTATCTAGCATTTGGTTTGCATCTGTGAACTGAGAGAAAGAAAGTACAGTTGACTCTTGAACAATGCAGGGGTTAGGGGTACCAACCTCACACAGTTAAACATCCAAGTATAACTTTTGACTTTCTCCCCAGATTTTACTACAGTCATCCCCCAGTATCAGAGGGAGATGGGTTCCAGGACCCCCACAGAAACCAAATTCCCCAGATGCTCAAGTCCCTACATAGGAAAATGTGTAGAGTCAGCTCTCCATGTCCATGGATTCAGCCAATCTAGATTGAAAACAGTATTTTGGATCCGTGGTTGGATATCCTAGAATACAAAAGTGAAGATTGGATGGCCAACTGTATATTTATTGGGGAAAAAACTGGGCATAAGTGGACCTACACAGTTCAAACAAGCCCATGTTGTTCAAGAGTCAGATGTAATTAGTTTATGCCTTAGTTAAAGAATGAGTGGAAGAGTCAAAAGTTTCATTGTAAAATAAAGATTTTCTAGAAATCTTTTTTGTTGTTGAAGATTGCAAGTGAAACAAGTATGTAATATGTGGAACTAGGCTCCAAATACCACCGGATTCAAATATTTTACAAATAATTACTTTTCCTTTTACATACAAATGAATGTCACAGTTTAACTTACATGTTCTTTAGTGATAGATGAAGAGAGTAGTGGCTATATACCGTACATAAACTTCTCATGCCTACAAACTAAACCTGAAACAAGATGTATTTTTCAAAAAATAATTTCAAGGGATATAACATAATGAAATACTGTCCAAATTTCAAATAATTATCCAAATATCAAATAACTAAGATGTTATTTATTTGGAATTACTGCTGATGGATAAACCCCAAAACATGGTAGGAGAGAGGGGTGCTTGATTTCAGTTTTGTGTGAACAGTGCTAAGAAATAAAAACATTTAAAATGTATAACATATTCACTTAACTTGCATCTGAGACACAGGGAGCATCCAATAAACATTTGGAATTTCTCATGACTAGAAGTCTAGCTTCACACTTCAGGAAAAAATCTGTCCCTTTAAATAGCAACTTAGTCCTAAAAGTTAACAGAAATGGTCATACTGTGGAAATCCAATAGAAAGTATCATGTGGGGGGACACTTAAAACTAATGTAATATTGTCAATTATAACTTAAAAATAAAAAAAGTCCAGCTGGCTGATTGGTTGGTAAAGTTTGTACAGCAAGGGTGCTAAATTGATGGCCTGCCCATGCTCAATACTGGCAAAAATGCAAATGTGCCCAACTTTTCTGCAGTTTAGCAATATGCATCTAGAGTCCTAAAATGTTTCTTTGCCACTGAGAATCTGTCCTAAGGAAATAGACACATGTAAGACATATTTATGTACAAAGGTTTCCCTATGACATTATTTAGAGACCAAAGTAGCCTATAATATGGGACTGTTTACGTAGATGATGCAAAATTAGACAAACATTCAAGTTATATTTTCAAAGACTATTTAATGACAGAGGAAAATGCCCTTAGTATAATATAAGAATCAAAGTACAAAACTATTTAAAGTATTGGGGATGCCGGGATAGCTCAATAGGATGAACGCTTGTCTTGCATCCACAAGGTCCAGGGATCAAATCCCAGCCCCGGCCCATGCAAACCCATATGCTGAACTGCAGTGCAACTGGTAACTATGAGAATGGTGGTAAAGGTTCTCACCTCCCATGCAGAAGGCTCCCAGTTAGGTTCCTGCCCCACATGGCCCCACATTCACCTGTATGGAATGAAACTATGTCACAACTAATGACATAGAACTATGGAGACTGCTCTGGGCCTTTCTGCTTTCTCTTTCTCTCTCTCTCTCTCTCTCTCTCTCTCTCTCTCATACACACACACACACACACACACACACACACACTGACACACACACCTTTTCTCAAACAATAAAATAAATCTTGAAGAAAAAAACTAAAGCATTATACGTGTATGGAGATTGTATGTACCTAAATACATGTAGAGCTTAAGTAGAAATACTAAAATGTTACATATGTCTTTGGGTGGTAGAAGGAACATGTAATTTAATGTATTTTCCAGTTTTTTCTATTTATTTCATTTATAACTAGTAAAAGGGAATCAAATAGGAAAAGATCAATGATACCAATGTAAACCTCTCTGGTGCTTATGTTAATGTCACATGTAAAATAATAGAATATAGATTTTGAACTCTCCAACTAAACTACACAGACAGGCAAAGAGTTATGAACTCACAAGCAATTTCAAATCCTTCTTTATTATCACAGAATTGCAAATTTGCTGGTCATACCCAAGATTTGGAAGTGTTCGTGTGCATCTATTTCTGATCAAATTACATGTCTGCGCAGTGGCTGTGGTTCACTTGGATTAAATTCAATCTGTCTGCCTGAGTCTTTCATGGACTGATCTAGATTCTAGTAGAATTCCTGGAGCCCAGTGAGAATTCTGGCAGAGGGTCTCAGCAGCCTGAGTAATTGTTCTCACAGGCAAGCCACATGAGGACCAGGATCCCTCTGCTGAATACTCCTGTGTAGGACTGGGTGTGCAGATGGGAGCAGGGGTGTCAAGGAGACATTCCAGAGGAAAGAAATGATAATGTTTGGGTCCTCATTTATTTATATTGAAAAAGAAGGGTCAAAAGAAATAAATTTTAAGTAAAGATAGATCATATTTTTTTTAAGGAAGGTTAACAACTTTTGGTAGGTTAGCAGAAAATCAGTAAAAAAGATAAAATATCATAGATTCAATAAATACAGAGTTCTGCAGAAGTAACACCATTTTTTAAGTTCACCAGCTTATAAAAAGGGGTGTTACTTCTATCAGACCCTGTACTTATTTGACATCCCTAAAGTGTAAGCCCCTATGATAGGCAGGTAGGGCCTGTGGGGATGATACAAAAATGAATAAAAAAGAAGCCCCACTCTCACTTGGAGCCTGAGAACCAACAATAATGTCTTCCATGCATTAACCAAGCTCCTAACAGGTACCACAGAAAGCATTTTATATTTATCTCAAGTACTCACTGAAATACTTCTGGTTGATATTGAAGCAAGGTTGAGAAAAATGAAGGAACATGTAGAGTCACAGAGCTAGAAAGCTGCGATTTGAATCTGGCTCTGCTTAGAGGGTGCCAATGATTGGTTCCAGACAGCGCTTCCTAGAGAGTTCTGTTGGGATTCATCCGACCACGTTAGCCTATGATTACGACAACAGCAAACTTACCTGATAATTACTACGCCTTCAGCACAGCACGCAACAATGGACATAGGTCATCACGTTTAGTCCTCAGATAGAATTTAGATGTCTGTACTCTCTACTTTTGTTTCCAACACTCTCTCTACAAAACCGCCCATGTCAAGGTAACCCAAGTTTCATCTAAGACATCTGCCTCACTCCCATGTACTTGGTTTTTAAATGCCATACATCCTGCCACTTTCATAGCTCTGTACTTCATCTTTCCCTTTTCATTCTTAGCTACTAACTTAGTTGGAACCATTGTCATCTTTCAGACAGATCTCAGTAAGAGCTTCTAAGTGGGCCTCCTGCCTTTCTGATCTGCCTTCACCCTGTCTACAGAGAGCACTTCCTAAAGCACAGTCCTGGACGTGTCTCTTGCGCTTTCATTTTGCCAACCTTGAGAAACAAGTCTGAATCTGCAGCCTGGTGGTAACCCCAGAACCCACTTTGGGCTCCAGCCACACTGAGCTGCCCCATCCTTCACTGGACTCAACATGCATCTGGTCTCAGGTGTCTCAGTGTGTTTCTGCCTCTGTTTTCTGAGCTTACAAACCCAACCCACTCCTGCTCTGCCTCTCCAACCCCCTTCTTCTCCTGGCTAACTTCTACTGGATCTTCAGGGTGGGGCTATGTCACCATTTCTAATTAGAAGCTTTTCCAGATATTCTTCCTTCTTTCTTAAGCAATCTGGGCAAGATGCTAGGTTCTCTCCTAGCAGTCCAAGTTTAACCTTGAAACTCATGTCTTACACTCATGTCTCTCTTAGATTTTGAGCTCCTTCTGGGCAGACCTCATGTCTCAGTTCTCACCTCGCTACAGTGCCTGGTATATAGTGGGTGCTTAATTCACATTTATATTCGTGCTTGTTTGATTTAATCAAGCTTTATGCCACAAAGGATTTGAGATAACTTGTACAACAGTCACATACAGTGAAGAAAACAAATAGTTATTAAAGCAGGAGCAAGGAAATTAGAAATGGGAGAATCAGGACCAGAAAGGGAGAACAGCTTAGCAATTAGCAAAGGGCTAAAAAAATGTCCTGGGATATTTATTGAATATACTTCTGAAAGCAGATAATTCTGAGATCATAGCACACTCCATTTATGACATATCACATTTATTTCCCTATAAGTAAATCAAAACAGCTGAAAATTATGAAAAACCATGGCAAATGTTTTCGGCAAAGTTGTTTTGGTTATGGGTTTTGATGCCATGTTTGTTTTTACAACTTTCCTGTATCCTCAACCTCCAAGCTTTCAGATAGTAGTAAATAAGGCATTTGAGATTATTCTTCTGGGTCCAACACAATACCGCCTAGGAATGCATATGATGTTTGATTTTTCTTTAATTTTCCCTTACTAAATAAGAGCAAGAGTCCTGAATATATAAAAGCAGCAGTAAGTGACTTTAATTTCAAGGACATTTCCTATCTGAATGGGTAGGAGCCAATTATATATCAGGAAACTAAAAACATTTAGTAAAATTACTGTAGGTGACTCATAACAGGAGCCATTTCTTTATAGAGTAACACTAGACAACAGCTATTAGGCTAACTTTTTAAATGTATAGACCATCCATAGTAATTTCTTTTTAAGGCAGTTTACTGTTTAAAGTATCTTGCTTGAATCACAGAGAGCATTTCAGTTGCACGAATAAATATATATCTAAAAGTTATTTCCCACAAAATCATCTCAGGTTCTTTATTTTGAAGAACACACAGTAGACTCTCTTTGAAAAGTTTTGACCAACACTATTCTGCTTAAATGAGTCAGTGTTGTGTATGTACTTTTAGGTTGTCAGGTCTACCCTGTTTCATGTAAAAAATGGTAGTCATGCAGAAAAATGGCTGAGAGTCACTGCAAGGAAATCTTTTCCATCCTGACTCTAACCCTCCTTGTCTTATTCTGTTGACTTCCAAACATGGTCTGCTGCTTACCTGGGCTCCTAAATGAGAAATAACACCTATGCTTCATGAAAGTCTCACATGTCACTAGTTTTTATTCTCATAACCACTTTAATTCCATTCCGAGAGATCCAAGATGGCGGCATGAGAGGAGAACGCCGATAACTGCCTGGGAAGGGCCTTGTGAACAGAGGGGAATCCACAGGGGAAACCCTGAGAAGAAACCTCAACTAAGAGAACCACACAACACGGACCAACACACAAAGGTTAGAGAAAAAAGGGGAGAGCGGGAGAGGAAAAGGGAAGCAGCGGTTCGGGGACAGAGACTCGGAGCGCGGCCTGGGGCTGGCAAAAACAAAGGGGGGTTGGGGGACTACGGTCAAAGTGGAGCCGGATCGAGGGCGGGCTGGAAGCCGAGACCTAGGGAGCGTGGAAGCCCCACAAGACTGTGGACAATTTAACATCTGAACTCAAGGGACAGCACACAGTGCCCTAATCAGATCACAGAGCCTAAAGTGGAACAGGGACTGTGGAGCAGGGCGGCTGCACTTCCCGGCGGGCGGGGTGAGAGCAGGGCACCAGCCCACAACGGCTCAGCACCCCTGATTTACGGAGGAGATTGACTGTGAGGGAGCGCCTTCTGAGGACAGGGCTCTTGGAGTGAG
>PVKE010042699.1:0-13648 GCA_004027555.1 Craseonycteris thonglongyai
ACTTCTAATTTTATACATTTTACCTATTGACAAGCTACATAAGATTTAATTTTTTGAAGAACAAGTTCATCTTCTTGGAATGCACACTTACACACAACACACTGCACCTGAAGTTTCTCAGATTCTGTGAGCCCTGATCCAGGAGCCATGGCCAGATGTTAAAGGAAAGATTCCCTAACACACAGCTTTTCAGTCGGACACAGAGATTATACTCCAATCTCCACATCCTTAATTCAACTGCAGTGAAAACTCATGATCCCACCAGCACTGTTTAATTATAGAACAGCTTAAAAGCCCACTGACAAAGCCCAGGGGTCATGCACTTGTGTGCCGGGCTCCGAGGAGAGGCCTCAGGCCTGCCTTCATTCTGAGGTCTATTTTTTCTTTAAGAGACAACACGACATAATGGAAGGGACAGTAAGGTGAGAGTCCAGAAATATGGTTGAGATTCAGGTCTGCTGGAACACCTCCTGTCATTGTTGTGACCGTTCCTGTTGTCCTCTCTGGGCCTCGGTTTCCTCAGGAGGGTGTTGTTCTACATCAAAGGTTGGCATACTTTTTCCATAAAGGGACAGAAAGTAAATACTTTAGTCTTTGTGGGCCATTCAACTTCTGTCCCTATTAGTCAAACCTGGCGGAGACACTATGTAAACGAAGGAGTGTAGCTGTGCTCTAACTGGTCTTGGAGCCAGGCTTTATCTGCAAACCCTGCTCTGCAGGATCACTGAACACCTGCCCGAGTCAAAATTTGTGATTTAAAATGAGACAAGAATCTGGCAAATTTTCACCAAGATATTAATAGGTTATGCTGACTTGAAATACATTTGCTTTTGAACAGGAAATGGCTTCTTAATGAAAAGGGACACAGTTCTACAGAAGGTTGTCAGGTGTTGGGTCAGGCAGCAGACAGTCACAGAGATATTTGTGATCCAAGCATCTTTAGAGCACCTTGAAAGCATGCCACAATGGAAGGTGCTCACCCTCGTCTATACGTAAGATCATTGTGGTGACAGCAGGAAGTCATTAGCATTTGAAGGTCCCCTCTGTGGCCTTTCTGGGACTGCTTACTTGCCAGGACAGCTGAGAATCTCCAAGGGGAACAATGAGCCCTGTTGTTGGAACTGTACATAATGAACTGACTGCTCTAGCGCTACTCCATAGGGCCCCATACCGACTGCTGTTCAATTGTAAATTTCCGCTTTCTGCTGAGGTACTAGAGGTCAGAGAGGCGGCACTGTATATTATGCTAAATATTCCCTGGAATCCAACTGCAGGCAGAGAGGACAATGCAGGCAGCAAAACCAACCCATTAACTTGCTGTATATCAGTTTCTGTCTCCCCATAACTCCAGGTGCTAAGACATCTCACACTGTCCCTTTGACACATGTGGATATTTATATTGGTATGGAATGCATATATGTGTTTATGAATGTATGGCTATTGGATTCCTTCAGCAGCACCTTCCTGGAGATGAAAAAGATCGACCTATGCCATTTATTTCCCCCCTGCAGTGTTTTTTCTTCTTGTTCTGCTGTAGCTAATGCAAAGCCTTTCTTCTGAGAAGCTATTAAATAACTAGGGAGATATTTCAGAGATGCTTAGATTAATATTCATTTTGCATCTAGTACCCAATGCCATCACCAAGACCCTGGTTTGGGTCCTTGACTAATTATTACATTAACTCTTTTTCTAGTAAGTTTGAGGAAAAGGTTTATGTTTCCTTACATCCTGAAGTTTTGTTCCCATAGTAGCCCCATCAAGCATATCTGATAAACCAGGCCATCTAATACAGAGAGGACTTATTTTCCTTAGCCAGGGAACTTGTGAGTTTCCTTAGCGTTGGTTTCTTTTGCACTCTCTCATACTTAGAAAACAGACAGAGAATTTAGACTAGACTCAAATTGCAAACATCCTCCATTTTTAAAATCAATGTTTTGCACAATTTTAAATACATATTGGCACTGGCTCTCAGTTTAGAAGAAAAAGAACCTTTATCTTAGTTCCACATAGTGAGAGTGTAGATTATGTTATGTGATATGTACTTAAGCATTCTTAGGTTTTATTCTTCTTAAGTGCTTCTCCAACCTTTTTTCTGATCACAAACCGTGTTAGGCAGAGGACTCATGAATCAGCTTAACCTATTTTCACTTGCAGTTGCAGCAAAATGCCTTCTCCTGAGGAGCTATATGCAGAGAGTTTAGTTGGGAGTCTTTTTTCTTGGATTCCCACCCTCACTCTGCAAATAACTTAGCAGCAGGAGTTTAGTTAAATCATTTTACTTGTTTGAATTCAGTTTCCTCATGGAACACTTTGGCTGCAAGAAAAAGAAAAATGGAGCAACAGTAGTTTTATCAAGCAGAGGGTTATTCTCTCCCATAACGAAGGTGTCTGACCAGAGGCACTCTCTGCTGTTGTTTCAGTTTAACAGTCAGGGCAACAACTCTGCAATCTTCTTGGCCTCATCTGGTTGTCTCAGTATGCAAGTTGTAGCTGCAGGCATTAACGTCTGCATTTAGGGCAGAAAGAAGGGGGGGCAGCCCTCTGTTTCTGTCCCTTCCATCAGAAAAAGGAAAAGCCATCTCAGAATCTCCCAGCAGATGTTCACTCATTAGACAGAATCACATGGACACCCAGCTACAAGGGAGGCTGGAAAATGAAGTACTTAGCTGTCCCAGCCTCTGTGCTGGAAGCAGGCAGGAGAAAGGGACTGTGGTTCTGTGTGGAGTTAACCAACCCACTGTGTCTACCACACTGTCCTCATATATAAAATGCAGGGGTTGCGTTAGAAATCATCTCTAAAACCATTCTTAGTCCCAACTGTTTGTAACTCTCTGGATAGGGAAAAAGAATTCCATATGCAGCATCGCTTGTTGTGTGTATAGTGATTCTTGGTTCCTATGTAAGTCCTCCCCCTAGAAAGGCATTCTCTAAAATTCTAGGCACAGGTTGCAGGAGGAGGTGGATAAAAGTTTGGAGGAAAAACTGACAATCTACCTCTCTGGGTTTCTCTATACAATAGTATGTGTCTCACATGGTGGCACAGTGTTATCCCAAAAAGGACATAGGAGGCCAGTATACACAAGATAATATTCTTTCGACAGCTCTAGGGGTTAAAAAAAAAAAAAAGAAATCTTCAGATGAAAATATGCCAATATTCACACATATTAGTATTACATAATGATTTTTCACATAATGATTTTTCAATTAAATTTGTATTAATGATTTTACATTTGAGAAAATTTAGAAAATCAAGTGAAGCGCATTTTCACTTTATAAATTCCCTTTCAGTCTTCACTCACACAATTAATTTTGCATGGTTATAGTCTTTTGCATACCACTTTGTGCCCTGATTTTTCCACTCACCATAATCAGATTATTATTGTTTTACAAAAACCTGGATAAAAAAGAAAGAAAAGGGGTGGGAATGACTGAAGGGAATTATCACAGAGCAGTGGAGAGAGGAACAGGAAAATCCTGGGGTCCACTGATGAAAAACTTGGTCCCTTCTCCAATGTGTCCAAGTTCTTTGTGGGATTACAAAGATGGGGACCTCATCATAGAAGTTTTGTAAAACATTAAATCTTGTGCAGATTGTCAATAGGTAAAATGCATAAAATGAGAGATGTTTTAGAAGATTTTCCTTGTGTGGATATATTTTAGGACCTAAATAGAAACACAGCTCCCTATGGACAACTTTGAGAAATTCTAATTTTTTTTCTAATGGTTACCTGAGTCTACGTTGCCCCAACAATTGTACCTCCAAGCAATATCCAATTGATTCTAAGGAAAATGAACTCATCAGTTCATACACACGACACACATCCATCCTAACGTGACACTGACCTTACTAACTGAAAAATTCCCTTACTCTGAACTCAAGTATCTCTTCTTTAACTTCATTTGCAGTCTTTTCTCCATGATTCCTCTATGTTTTACTATTCACAGCGTGGTCCCTGGACAAGTAGCATGGACCTCAGCTTGGAACACATTAGAAATTCTGAGCTCCATCTGAGGCTTACAGAGTAAGAATTTGCATTTTAATAGAATCCCCAAAGGACTGATTTCTATAATAAAGTTGAAGAAACATGGCTAAGTCACAACAGACAGTCAAATTCCTTGAAGAAAACTATACATAATGAAATTCAATGATCACGTTTCAATCACAAATGCACCAAATTATGCAATTGTGAAAATAACTAATAAATAAAACCCTATTTATCGTGTGTTTTACTCTAGGCTGAACACTGTATGAGGCAGAGACCACCGGAAGCTGGAGCCTCTGACTTCAAGAACCCCCAGCTTAATGGGAGAGGCAAACGCATAAACAGCTGCAGGTGATACAAAGGTACAAATAAAATGCTGTAGGATTCCAAATATTGTTTGGACACACTTCACTGTAGAGATGCCATTTGAGATCAGAGTGAAAACATATGGAAGAGTTCTCGAAGCAGTCAGCTTTCAAGCAGCATAAGAAGAGAACACGCTAAGGCACACGTAATAAAAAGGTATGCCATGTTTGGAGAGCTGAGGAGGGCAGGTTCTGACAAAAATCCCTGCTTCCAAGTCTTCATGATCCTATGTAATCCCCTCCCCTTCAGTGTTGGGTGGACCAAGTGACTTTCTCTTCAGGAATGGAACAAGGCAAAAAGGACAGGATGTGATCTCTGTGACTAGGTTACAATCATGTCACATTAGCCTGTGACTTCTGTCTTGCTATCACTCTCTTGCCAACATTCTCTCTTGGCTTCTCACTTGCTCACACCAATGAAGCAGGCTGCTACGAGGTGAGATGTTTATAAAGAGACCCATAGAGCTGAGAGTGGCTTCCAGCTAACTGCTCACGGGGAACTGAGGGCTCAGTCCAACAACCTGTGAGAAACTGAATTCTGAAACAATCATGTAAGTGAACCAGGACACACGTGCTTCCAAATCAAGTCCTGTGGTGGCTGTGAGCCAGAGTCCCCACCTAAGCCACACACACATTCCTGACTCAAAGACTATATACTGTAAGATAATATAGACTGTTGTTTCAGGCTGCTAAAATTTGGAGTCATATGCTATTCAACAATACAGAGTATCAAAAAAAATGTATACATATTTTAACAGCTGATAACTCACATAATTTTCTCTCCTTTTCAAGTTTAAATGATTTGATATTATGGGGGAATACCTTCCGCATTCACTAGACTTCATGCCATTAGACTTCCTTTTTTGGGGCTACATAAAAGATAAAGTTTATGGTATAAAACTTGCTGCAAGTCAGTGAACTGAAGGCAGCCATTAAATGAGAATGAGCACAAATACTGAACAGAATGATTCTTGATGTTTGAGATTGCTTTGCTTCACGTTGCCAGCCGTGCCTGAACCAGAAGGATCATTGGTTTGAAAACAGGCATGGACCAAAAAAAAAAAAAAATTTATTCATTTCTGTAGATCTTTTAAATTTCGAAAATAAGCTATATGCTAATAAGCACTGATTTTATAAACTTTTGAAGTGTGTTTACATTTTTGGGACACCATGAAAATAACTTTAGTAGGCTAAATCACAGTCCCCCCCAAATATGTCCACATTCTAATACCCAGGAACTGTGGATGTCTATTGCAAAGGTTTTGCAGGTATGATTAAGTTAAGGATCTTGAGATTGGGGGTGGGGCTGTGTTGGATTATCCAGATGGGCTCAAAATGGACTCACACATATCTTTATAAGAGAGACACTGGGGGAAATTCGACATCCACAGAAGAGAAGGCAATGTGACCACTGAGGCAGAGACAGGAGTCATGTGGCTACTAGTCATGCAATGCTGGCAGCCACCAAATTCTGAAAGCCACTGAATTCTGAAAGCCACCGAATTCTGAAAGCCACAGAACAGATTCTCACACCCAGAGAGAATATGGGCCTTCTGACCCTTTGGTTTTGGTTCAGTGATACTGATTTTGGACTTCTGATCACTGAAACTGTGAGCAAATCCATTTCTGTTGTTTTCAGTCACCAGATCTGTAGCAATTTGTTACTTACAGCAGCCCTAGGAAACTAATGCAATAACTGATACAGGAGCTACAACAAGTTTAATGTGGACGGTATGCAGGATACGTGGGAGGACTTTCACAGACATGATGGTTCTGAGAAGGCAAACTGCAACCATACTATGTCATGCCAAATATATTTACTCCCCCAAATTACCAACAGCTAATTCCTTGGGATGGGAAAAGGGACTTAAACAGAGGACATGGCCTGATTAGGCCATTTTAAAGCTGACTCTGGTGGCACCATGAAGCACGCATGCACTGGACAGGGCAGGCTGGAAATCCTTCCATGAAACTCATGCACAGATCAGGTGAGAACGAATGGAAACCTGAACAAAATCACCAGAAGGACAGCATTCACACAAGGCATTTCTCTCAAGACGTGGGTGGAGGAAGAAATAAAGCTCGGATGCCTGGCAGGGGTGTGGTGTGGTTGGGGGCAAGAACGCTGATGGGCCCGAAGCTGCGAAAGACACTTGGAACTTCCAAGTAGTACAACCAGACCAGCCAAGGCTCAGAGTACTAGCCAGCTTTCCTGGTCCAAACAAAGGAGTGAGGCGTGTGGCCTTGGGCTGAAGACTTAAATCTGTCTACATCTTAGCCACTCAGTTTTTGGATCTATTAATAATACTACATGGGACTAATAACATTACAGTGTGATTATGAGGATAAATAAGTGGAAATGGGGTAAAACATAAAAAAAAAATCTCAGTATGACAGCTATTAATTTTCAGATAAACTCCCAGAAGAATATAATATAGTCATATAATATCTATTCTTTTCTCAACTGAATCTATTCTTGATTTGTATAATACTTAATATAAAACTATGGGTTACCAAATAAATGTATGTACAAGGTTTAATAAGCTACATATACGAGTATAACAAAAAATAAAACATTTGAAGAATTGAGTCACAGATATACCTAGATTTACTAATAAAAATATTTCTGAATTGTTATATATACATATTTTTATTTAAATCACATAAAATACAAAAGGTTAATTAATTAACTGGACATTAAAGATCTACTTGTAAAACATATTAACCCTTTGATTTATCCTTAAAAAAGTAAAATTCAACTTATACTTCTAGAAAAAGCTTCTAAAAATACTACTTTTAATTAAGTATAAATTAGTAGCATTTGGATAATATTTCTCTAATTTAAGAATTTAATTATGGGTCTTTCTGAATAAATTACCAATTCATTGACCTAATACTTGTTTTGTGTGTTGTTTTTTTTCATACAAAAGAACAGAACATATTTGCATACAGTCCTTTCCAATTTATAATACACAAAACCATAATTCTAAAATCTGTGGTATGTGACTGAAATTGATTTTTTGGAACAACTTTCTCACAGGAAAAAAACAGGATCAATAGATGAATATTTCAGAGAAGTAGATTTTGGTTCATTTAGGAAAAATATTAATTGTCACAAATGCCTCCAATAGAATGAACTGCTTCCCATTGTGGGAGAATCCTAGGAGGGATCAGGAATCAGCTAAATTGTCATGCCCCTTGGAAAAGACGCTGGAAGGAAACTCCAGCAGATTTAGGTAGTCAACCTGCTGAACCATTAAGATCCCTCCCTGGCTCTAACACATTATGATTCAAAGACTATTTTTATAGTGATAAACTACAAATATATACTACTGGTTTGTATACATCAACAGAAATGAAACATCCCAGATCTCAGTCTCTATTGAAAAACAAAGTGAATTTTTTTTTTTTTTTAAAGAGAGAGAAGCAAAAGGAGAAAATAGGAACTCCTCATTCTTCTTATTCCACCCCATTCCTCGGATTTATCTTCACACTTATCCTCATTCACTTATTCCACTACCTATATGCCAGGCAAATTATAATCACAATTGAAGTTTTAAAACTTAACATTTTTATATGTTTCTAACCAACCCACAGAAACTACTCAAGAGGAAGATTTTATCAAAGACTGCCCCAAATATCAGACTTTTATTGCCCCAGTATAATTCAAACACAATAAAAGAATAAAATAAATTTTGACTTCCAAGGGGCACTGATATTTTCATAGGAAAAGAAAGGATGAGATTTTACTGCCTTCTTGGCTTACTTACTTCCTCTTGATGCCTTTTGATTTTTTAATTAATGAAAGTGATTTAATCTTCTCAATGTCTGAGCTGGCCTAATAAGTAAGGCAGGTATAAGAAGCACTGCATCTGAAAGAAATTTGAAAAAAAGAGGGGGTCTGGGATGTGTTAAAGGCCAGGAGGCAGCTTGAGAACACCGTGCCAAAAGGGGAAAATCAAAACATTTCAGTAATCTATTAGTTTAACTACCAAAAATTACCATTTTTGAAAGTCAAAAAAGGGGAAGCCTGGATGGCTCAGCGGGTTGAGCACCCATTTTGTTGCCTCGAGGACCGAGGATCGAATCCCAGCCCTGGCCCATGCGAACCCATATGCCAAACTGGGGGGTGCCCCCAGTTCGATTCTCACTGGGGCAAGCCTCCTATGTGAGAGGCCCCCAGTTCCCACCTGGCTTGTGAGGGTGTGCCTACTATTCGGGAGGCCCTCAGCCTGGTTCCTGCTTGGTGCAGCCCTGTGCCCACTGCGGAATGAAACTATGTAGAAAACGAGTAATGTGAAACTATGGAGACTGCTCTGGGCCCTGCCCCTTCTCTCTGTCTCTCTCTGTCTCTCTGTCTCTCTCTCTCTATTTGTCAAAAACAGTTATAAAAATAAATCTTAAAAAAAAAATTAAAAAGAAATGAAAGTTCATATGAGTCAAACGAGATAAATGAGAAAAGAGGATTTGTCTTTTAAACTAATTTGCATAGAACCTGCACAAACATATTTAGATAATATGTACATGTAAGGAAGCTTTGAGGATGCTGATGTAGTATATAGAGTACTCATGTCTTCCCAAACTTCCTCTTGTCACCACCAGGAGTAAATAGGAAAACACAGCAAAGATCACATACTATAAGGTATTAGAACTGAAGATACAAAGGGGACACTTGAAAATTTTTGTTCAATTAATGGTAATAAAGTGAAAAAAAAATGAAGCAAGTTCTAAGCAGATGAAGTATAGGGTCAGGAGCTAATGCTTCGATATTTTTTTTCTCCTAGGATGACACATTTATCAGCATTCTAGTGTACTCCATAGCTATAAGGTTAGACCTAATGCATTAATAGCCACAGTGAAGGTCCTCCACTGTCATGAAACTGAGTCGTCTCTTCCTGCACTTTCTGGGCTGAATGAAATCATACCGTCACCCTACACTTTTCTAGCCTCCCTCTTGCTCAACTTGGAAAGCTGCTCCCACTATGAGAACGAGGTGAACAAGTCTGCTGAAGATGAATGACCGTGTGTAGCAGAGCCTCATGTCCTAGACAAACTGCCAGCTCATCACCGACACATGAACAATCCTATCTGAGAAAAACCAAGTTCCGCAAAAATATACACACTTACCATGTTTTTGAAATTGGTTCCATAGTCAGAGCTGGTATTTATTTTTTTACTACTTCCTTCAACTCTCCATAATCTATTTCTGATGACTCAAGTAAGCACCTGAGTTGGCTATGGTTCCTTGCCTGGTGAACTGACATAAATGTTTACTCCTAAATTGTCTGCACCATTAGCAATCATGGCTGTATTGGGTTGTTTAGTTTTCCATTGGCTTTAATCATAGGGCATGGTAGTGCTAAGAAGCACCCCAGAGGAATTCTGTGTGTTCCAAATAGAGTCTTGCTTACCCCCATTGTGACGTAACAACTCAGTTTCTCCTTGGTATTCATAATCAGTTATTCTAGCCAGTATAAGTAACCTTCTTCTTTGCCTATTGATCACTGGTTAAAGAACCCAAAGTGTCCAAGAGACAGTCTCAAAATCCAGTTTAATTATTTTATTGATCTATTGTTGAGTCTTCTGGTAAAAGCATTCTTCCCTTGGGAACTACCTTCTAGATCAGTAGAACTCAAAGTTATAGGAAGAAAAGGTTAACTATTTGTGAATCCAGCACTAGGGGTCCCAAGGAGAAGATTGACTTCCAAGGCCATTCCTGTTAATAATCAAATCCATTAATTTTGTCTATAGTAAATATAGCATCACATGCTGCTCACTGATTTAGTGCATGGAACACATCCTGTGTGACATCTTCCAGCTCTGCTAGGTGTTGCCACCCTTTCAAAAGCCACTCCACCATTCTGTAAGACCAGCTGCTTCAGGATAATGGGAATACAGTAAGACCAGTGAATTTCCTGGGCATGGGCACACCACCACACTTCATTGGTTTGAACATGAATGCCTGGGTCGGAAGCAATGCTGTGTGAAATACCATGACAGTGAACAAGATATTCCATAGATCCAAGGATGTTAGTTTTAGCAGAAGCATTATAGGCATGGAAGGGAACTCCATTTCCAGAGTGTCTACTCCAATGAAAAAAAAGTGCCTGCCCTTGCATGATGGAACTGGTTCTACATAATCAAGATTCTATGAGGTGGATGATTCGTCCACCTAGAGGATGCCACTCTAACTGGGGCTCAGTGTTGATATTTATTGTTAGAAGACTGGATACTCAGCAGTGACTGCAGCCAGATTGGCTTTGGTGAGTGGAAAAAACTTGTTGCTAAGACAGTGCATGTTCTCCATCCCTACTAATAGCCACTTTTCTCATGAATCCACAGGAATAATGGAATAACTAGGCAAATAGGCTAGCTGATGTCCACAGGATAAGCCATTTTACCAACTGGAGTATGAAGATCCTCCTTGCTTTTTGGTGAGCATTTGCTTTGAAACAAATTTATACAGACTTTCTGCCCATTAAGTGAAGTCCTACCCATTTATCTCTTCCCCAGAATTTCCTGTCACCATTTGGCTCTACAACTACTTCTAAATCCAAATTCTGTATCAGTTAAGATTCAGACAGCCTGATTGAAATTCTAGTAGATAAAAAGTAGAACGGAAGGAAAGGAGGAAAGGATGGAGGGAGGGAGGGAGGCAGATTTTTGAAATTTGAGCAATTATGAAAGCTGGTTCCACATGCCGTGTGAAGTTTTATTTACACATCTAGTACTAATGGACAAAGGTCAGACACCTGGGACAAGAAGGACACATAGGCGTGGAAACAGAGATTATCTGAATCTACGAGGCCGAGCACTGAGGGTTGACTGGGATGTGTGTCAGCTCATCCCCCAGGCCCCCCACTCAGATTACAGGGTAGCCCTGCCAGCAGCAGTGATCACAGAGCTGAGCCCTCATCTGACCCAGTGTCAGGAAAGCTGGCGCAGCTGAGGGCCAGCTGCTGGTGGTACCATGCCACCAAGGTGGTCCAGGTGATGAGCAGCAGCACCACGATCGGTATGCTGTCCCAGCATCACCCGCAGCACCGACTTTCTCAGCAAAGGAAGGAGGGGGCTGCACTTCTACCTTCCACCTCTTTGGAGAAACACCTCTGAGGACCCACACTGACCTGGGCCTATTCATGGAAGGCACAGAGCTCAAGCTGCCCTGAAGTGGCACACTGTAAACTCACCATCCCAGACCCGGAGGGGGTTTTTTGTTTGTTTCCTTCTTTTGTTTTTTCACAACAAGGGCTAACTGATATAGGCTCTTAAATGGTTGGTCTCTGTGTGGGCCTCAAAGAGCAATCAATAAGGAGATGCCAGCATTAGCATTAATGAGTTCTCTCTGGAAATCAGAAACAAAGTGCTGAGATTACTGAATAATATTAAATGGATTTTGTTTCATACAGATGATTTTAAATTTTTAAAATAATAAGGACCTAATAATTCCAAGAGTGCAAATTAAGAAATGAGATGAGTAAATCAAGACTCGTGCAATATTTTACTTTTAACAACTTTTAAATTTCTATGTGTGTGTTTTTCCAAAATTCATTCTTTCTTATTGCCTCACTGATAAAACTGTGAATAACACCAAATCCAAATAAATGGAGCAACTTTGGTTTCTTTGTGTTGTTATTACTATAGGGTTCAATCTCTTTTATCTTGCCCATCCCCTTCCTTCTCTGGATGTCAGGTGCATATGTGTTCATTTTCTCTGTCCCTTAGTTCTTGGTGCATTACCATTTTTTTTTTAATCTCTACCCCTCTTTTTATTTTTCTTAGTAGTATTTGGGTTTGCTCTGTCACACATCTCCAAGCTCATCCTGCCCTAGTTCCCTAAGGTGAGCAGAGAAAGGGAAAAGATTAATCTCAGAATTTGAATGAGGTTGGGTAAAAGTAAAAAGTGTCATATGAAGATAGTATGTATACCAGCATTTAGCATCTGGTCATTGAATTACACCTCAGCACATACCTAACTGACCTTCTATGCTTTGAAAAGTTTTGTTTTTGAAGTTTCCAAGTTAAAAAAAAAAGAAAAAAACGGACATTTCCTCAAATTCCATTAACCTTCAAACACTAGACTATTCCATAAAGAAGACATTGTATCTTAAAGTACATTTTCCTACTATCTTTTTCCTGGAAGAAAACTGATGAGTCTTTTCTAAAAATACAAGGAAATAAGGCTGTTAGGTTGGAAAATTTCTATCCGTAAAGAACAGTATTATGAATTCTAACAACCAGATCAATTTTATGACCATTGTATTACTCAGGTAAATACATAAATAAAGAAAAAGCTGTTCTCACCCAAATACCCAGTCGCTGAGTGCCAATCTTGGCACTGAAATGGAACTATTTTGTTGGAGGAGGACAGGAAGGAAGTCACAGAGAACAGTAATTTGGGGAAATAAGCTTATTTGGTGGTCTGTGAAAAGGCCTTTCCTGAGTTTCCTTACTGGTGGATTTAATCCACATGTCAGCCCTTGAAGACTACAGACGGTTCTCACAGGACAAAGCTGCTCTCAAGCTACATGTGTTTGCACAAAAGCCCCATGGTGAGTCCTGTCATTGTCTCCAGTAGTTTGTGGTGAGATAGAGTAGGGCACATATCTGCCTTGGGGGGAGGGGGACAGGATGTTGTGGGCACACCCAGGTCTCTGTTCAGGACGGAGGCATTCATAACTCTAGTTATAGGTTGTTGGTGGCTGACAGAGCTCAGTTGGGCTCCTTTATGGCATTTGACTTCAGCCCAAGAAAGTCACCCCTCTTTCAACCAGGGTCAGAGCTTCTCCCAGAGGACAATACTCATCCAATGCCTGCTATGTGCTATGGTGAGGGGATTAGGGCATTTCCCTCTCACCACACAGGGAAAAAAGACACAGCCCCAAGGAGCTATGAGATCTCTTGAAGCATGTGCTTATGGGGACTGTCTTTTAGTCACTGTTTTGCCTAAAAGCATGTAGGTTTTGCATTCTACTCTCAGATAGGGCCATTTTATGTGTAGATATTTTAAACTATTTGTTTAGTATCTTCTTCCCCTAAACTGACAACTAAAATGAACTGCACAAATACTCATTCTGAGGCATTATGGCCCCAAACACCAAGAATAGAATCCCCATTTTGGCCATTTTAACTATGTTGATTCTTCCAATCCATGAACATGGAATGTCTTTCCATTTCTTTGTATCCTCTTTAATTTCTTTTAAGAGTGTCTTATAGTTTTCAGTGTATAAGTCCTTCACATTCTTTGTTAGATTTATTCCTAGGTATTTCATTTTTTTGTTTGCAATGGCAAAGGGAATG
>PVKE010042700.1:0-13646 GCA_004027555.1 Craseonycteris thonglongyai
TCACTGCAAAGGAGGCCCCATAGTTCTGGTTTTAGTGTGGTGACCCTGCCTCGGGGTGGCAGAAGCACAAACATGATCTCCTCCATTGGGCTTAGAGAAGACTTCCTGTGTTGCTCATCTCTCAGTTGCTTTACTGTACCCTTCGGTTATTCATCTCTTTTACCTCCTATCTAACAAAATCCCTCCCATATTAATTTCCTTCTGTTTTAAATACTATTTCCTTGTTAGACCCTGACTGATATGCTGGTTTTACACGGATGATACAAGGAATAAAATAAGACAATAGACCAGTCTGAGATATTTGGAGAAAGGAAATTATACCTATTTGAATAATAATTTTTGATACCTTATGGATCTAACAGAGTCGTATTTAACACTGCAGGCTTTTACAGAAATATTGCAAGATTTACTCATGGGGTAAAACCTCCCAGTGACTCTGAAAAATTATGTCTAAGTGTGGCTTTCTGATGGTTACTAAAAAATTTATAATTTTCTAACTTCTGGAATATATACAATGTAAAAATGTGAAAAATGTGAAAGCCACCCAGATAAGTTCTTATCAGTATTACATTTATTTTAGCTCCTTTAACAAGGATACATGCTTATTTTTGTGTGGGTAAGTAATTGATGTTTTCTACATTATGTAATTGGTTTGGGCAAATTGCAGAAGATCATGGTCTATGAAAGTACCCATCTTTACAAATCAAGTATATTTTAAAACAGTCTAGCACTGTGAGGATAGGAACTCTGCTAGTCTGTTATTCTTAGAGGTCTGATTTTGTTGGAAAGTCTTATTGTATGATATTGACTTCTAATGGCTGAATCCTGTGCTGGCCTCTCATACTTTATCTGTCCATATCAGTTTTTCTCAAGTGTATTTTAAGAAATGCTTATGCTGGAATCACTGGGGGTATTTGTTAAAAATACAAATGCTGAATCCAAACCTCTGGGAATTAGGTGTGAAAACTTGAATTTTAATAATAAGATATTTATTTATTTAGCCTGCTAGAGTATGCAGAACACTGGGTACCAATGAACACACAGTTCCCATGATTCTGTATTTTATTTTCTCAGTGAGATCAGTGGCTTCCAGAGGGAAGTTTTCTTCTTCTAATCTATCTCTCCTGTCCTGGCAGAGTAATAAGTCATTAGTAAAGGTGCAGCCAGGATTGTAGAATTGATCTGACTCCCTTTATCAACCCAAATATGAGGACTAATTTCTTGAGCATTATCCTAATGATAATAATAATTGTTCTTTAAGAAAATGAACAACACTGACACAATTATCTATCAAAAGTAAGGTAAGTCTATATTGGAAGAATAGAATGAACATTAATAGAAAATCTGCAAGCATTGATGAAACATATAATGATAATGGACATTACGAAATAGAAATTAAAAAAAAGCAAATCATGCCAGAACTTGATTGCTTTTTGTGATAGACCTACGAGGTCAGTAGATAAAAGTAATGTGAAATTGTAGATGTAATCTATCTCAATTTTGGTAAAGGGTTTGATAGTGTCACACGAAATTTTCAATCTTGAATTAATTGAAATTGGCTTTGGTGTGGACCTCTTGTTGTCTGTTAGATGCTACAAAAGGCTGCTAACATAAAATAACAATGGATCTGATGATGGTATTTCAGAAATGAGGGCTAAGTTTGCCTTTAATTGCCATCTTAGTGTTTGTTTTAAAGGCTGTATTTGAATAAGTTGGTGACGTTTTACATTTGTGTTGCCTTACAACTTGTTGCATTTCACCAGGGAAAGAGAAATTATACTACGATGTGTTCAGATATCATGAATATTCATATTTTATACCATTGACAACTTTTAGGATTTTAAATATTCTACCAACTTGCACAGTTATGTTCACATGTAGCCTTTTCTAGACTTTGTGAATATACAAGCATATGCCTGTTTCAAACATATTAAGGATTGCCAGATTTAGCAAATTAAAATAGAGTCAACCCTAAATATACTTAGAATTCATTCTCAAAAACAGATCTATTGGGAGATCCTGAGGGAAAATTATGAAAAAAATGATAGTAATTATACTTATTTATGTAGGGTCAACCCTTTTAAGGCTAACCTGTTTTTATGGGCTGATATAAATGTTTAGTCTGAAGTATGTCTAGTCTGTCCAAGTAGGTATGTTTAGGTATGAATTGAAAATAACAGATTGAATGGGACATTGGAATTTTCATTTTTCTATGATTCTGAGGTAAGCATTATCTGAATTCTTATATTTTTAAAAATAATATTATGGTAAGTACTTGAGAATATACTTAGAGTAACAAGAATGTGAATATCTTGACGGACAGAAATATGAGTTTTATCAGTTGCAGGTTTTCATTTGCTAGAAAAAAAAAGCAAAAACACAATACTGCCATAAAAATGTCATTATTGGAGAGCCTTTCCTGACAGGAAAAAGGGAGACAAGGATTGACTAGAAATTTCTCTGGAGTGCTGCCATCTGCCAAAATCTCATTCGGATCAGTCGTAATGGCCTCCCAGGAACCATTCTTCAGCCAGCACCATGCTGTGATCTCCTGTGTACTTTTCTGTGTCACCGATCTTATTCTAGCTTCACCAAGACCATGAGGAGGACCAAGAGTAGGTGCTACCTCAGCCAATGATCCCGTCTCTGGCTCTGAATGCGATCCTTTTGAACATCTGTGCCGGTTCTATTAATTGTCTTCCTGGTACAAGAACATTTGTAGCAAAAGAGGATAAAATTTGTTATAGTTAATTTGGTGTTATGGAGCCTAACATAAAAAAGTAAACTAATTGAAGTGATTTTAATTTAGAATGATTTATTTCTGTTTTCTTTCCTTTTACTGTATGACTCAGTTATTTCTAGCATTAAGCAGATTTCCAATATTGTTATCTTTTTTTATGTCTAAAGGTTTTACCCTATTATTTTCTTTTATGACCTTTCCTACTTTGGATACTGGATTCCTTGTTTTATTTTATTTGTTTTTTAGATGCTTGCACACTGTGCCTCCAAAGGTTGTTAGCATCTGTCAGCCCTCAGAATGACAGTTCTATTCACCATAGGAGACAAGTCATTTTCTTCCCGAAGAAAGGGGAAGCTAATCTCCTCCCACAGTAACATGTTTTGAGAAATATAATGCAGTGGGAGAATGTACCAATTATTTCATTGCAAATTGTCTTCCTTCTGTTAGATAGACAATCATATCAACATTTTGGGGCTTACTTTTTTTGTTGTTGTTGTTGTTGCAGTTTTATAACCCAACTTGCCTCCTGCAAAGTTAAACTTGATGTTAAAGAAAATGAATGTTCCATGAACTATGTGACTGATAATGTATTGCTGTGCGGTTCTGAGCAGCTATCATTTGAGATTTCATTTCTGTTGATAGCTTCCATCTAAACCCTTTAGCAAGAACATTTGTTTTCCATCATACAGAGGCAGGAGTCAGGAAGATGGCTGGATTGGTTACTGATTCTTCACGAATTCGGCAGGGGAAATTAGATAGAGGGGGTTTATTATATATTCACTTCCCTCTGACTTCTTTAATGACTAGAGGGCAGTGGAAAGAAGGAAATAGCGTCTTTTTTGAGTCCACATGCAAACGAGTTTGTTCATAGCTTTAGATTTGGAGTCTGACCTGAGTTCAAGTCCTGGCTCCTGCATATACTGGCTTACTTTATGCGTCTGTAAAATAGAGGTGGTCCCTTCTCTTTAGGTGGCTTCTGAGGATTAAGGGCCCGATGCACTCCATGCAGTACCCAGTACTCAACAGAGACTTTAAGATGATGACTGCTGTGATCATGACCGGAGTCATAGACCCATGTTGAAGCTAAATGACTTCAAAGTAATTATAACTTCTTTTAATGTAAAATTAGCCTCACACGGACTTCAGTTGGTATTTTTTTCCCGAGAGTATATTGATACTGCATGGATGCGGTATATGTGAAAGTCATTATGTAGTTCCCTATCCAGCACTCCTTCCTTATCTACAATTTCTCTCTTCATGGTTTCAGTTACCTGCAGTCAACTGAGTTCCAAAAATATTAAATGGAAAATTCCAGAAATAAGCAATTCACAAGCTTTAAATTGCACACCATTCTGAGTAGTGTGATGAAATCTTGTATCATCCCACTCTGTTCTGAGATGTGATTCATCCCTTTGTCCAGTGCTATCCACACAATATACGCTGCCTGCCCAACACTACCCACCTGTTAGTCTGTAGCCGTCTTGGTGATCAGACTGATATTGCAGTGCTGTGTTCAAGTAACCCTTATTTTATGTAATAATGCCACAATCAGACAACTTTTATTATATAGTATATTGTTATAATTATTCTATTTTATACTTAGTTACTGTTGTAGATCTCTTAGGGTGCTTAACTTATAAATTAAACTTTATCATAGGTATGTATGTATAGGGAAAAACATATTGTATATAAGGTTACCTGCAGTTCCGAGCATCCTCTGGGGGAAATCTTAGAACATATCCCCTGTGGAAAAGGGGGTACTACTGTACATCGAAGGACTCTGGCCTGTGTTAATCCTCTACCATAGCTGAGGGTAGATGAAATTAATGAGTTTAGCTATTTAAAGACAATGTAGGGGAAGCCAGGATGGCTCAGTGGGTTAAGCACTCACTTTGCAGCCCTGGGGACTGAGGATTGAATCCTGGCCCCGGCCTGTGTGGATCCATATGCTGAACTGGGGTGTGCTTTCCATGTGGGAGGCCCCCAGTTTGGTTCTCGCCCCCCTGTTTGACCCCTGACTCGAGGGGGTGTGCCTCCCATGCAGGAGACCCCAGCCTGGTTCCCACCCTGCATTGCCCCCGCCCACCTGTGTGGAATGAAACCATGTTGAAAACTGATGACATACAACTATGAAGACAGCTCTGGGCCCTCCCCCTTCTCTCTGTTTCTCTCTGTCTCTGTCTCCCTCTATGTCTGTTAAAAAAATGTGGCATTGTTTCTAAATTCAGATTGATAATTCAGCCTGATAGCTGAAAAGTATTTGTCCTTCAGGGCCTCCTTCAACACTTAGATAACATCTTAATTTCTAGAGATTGAGGAGATTTGTGGCTTAATTCAATCATTCAGTTTTAAAATTGAGGAAAGAGATCTAGAGAGCTTAATTTTTTTTCAAGACTGTAATTTATTGCCAACAGAGCAGCAGATGAACTGAGATTTCTTCCAGCCTAGTTAAAGCACTTGTCCTATGATATCTTCATACGACTCACTCATTGTTTTTTTAATCTTAGCATTATTTTTTTGCAAACAATATTTATATCAGAGATCTCACAAACATAAGTTACCCATCTTCCCTACATACTGTTTACAGTATTTGTTCACTCTAGCATTCTTTGCTCAGTAGAGTTCTAGTTAAAGAGTTATACTTTTGGAATTGGTATGATCCAAATGACTCTTCCTTTATTTGAATAGTGTCTGTAATTCTGTTGTGCTGTGTGTGGTTTGCAATAGGAAACATTTCGTTTGCATTTCCCCATCTTGGAAAGGTAAAAATTAAGCTTTTGAGAGATAATCACTCAAGGAGGAACCCAGCCAGGTTTTAATTTGACAACAGAAGTCACGTGCATGCTAGACTCACAGCTTGCATTTCCCCCCTTACCAGGCAATTATCTGTAAATACTGTATGTGCTTGGCTAAAATGCTCAGAAGTCTACAATTATATTAATGTAGCTCTTTAATTGCATATAATGGGATTTTTTTCAGGCTACTGCAACCTATCACATTCATCATATTCCTAATAAAATTACTCAGTTTTTGTCTAAGGTCTTTTTATTTACTCTTCATTTAATTTAGGAGAACACTAAAAATATAATTTAATTCTTGAGAAATTAAATCATTTGTATCGAAGGAGGAAAATATGAAATCAAGGTTAAGAGCTGAATCGACTTAGGAGGCAGTTAACCAAAACCCCAAGTCTTGTTGATGAGACATTCTGTGCTGTGGGCAGCACATGCTAACCAGTGAGTCATGCCAGAGCTCTGCTTATAAGATTCCCAGCCATCCTTTGGGGAAAAATATGAATGTTCGCAACCCTTTTGATGTCGAAAACAGGTGTCTCTTGATATGTAGAGTAGGTGGATTCCCCTCCAAACGTCAGCTGCCTTTAAGGCAGATTTCTTCACCATCAGTCCCATTTGCATTGACAGTCATTAGAAATCCAACCAGCATTTCAAGACCAAAGCTCTCTGGCATACATTGTTTTGAAATTCTAATAAGAGAAAGACACTGGTTTATAAGAAAAAGTTAATAGTATTAAAAAATCACTGGAGAATACCCATGCTGACCCTCAAAGTACCACACTTGGTTTAAAACTGTGGTGGAGAGAAAAGAGAGAGCCAAGCGTGAAGGAGCTGGATGAGCCAGGGAGGGCAACTGGCCCAGAGCCTGAATGCAGGGGGCCCAGAAGTGACTAGCTGTGGACTATTGGCTGGTTTCCTCTGTCCTCTTCACTCTGGTTCTTTCCCTATGAATCTCTCTAACCTCATTGCATGCATTGTTTGCTCAAAGCTTTCCATTCTGGTTTACCTAACCTGGGGCTTGACTCATTCTCTCCTTAAGAGCTGGTCAGATACATGCATGGGAGAGCCAATCCACTCTTTCTTCCCACCTCTGGGGAAACCATGGCACAGAAATGGGAAGTGTGAGCATGCTGCTTTTTGGGTTCCTTGTCTCACTGTCGTTATCAGAGTCATTCCCTCAAGACAGTCATATGGCCTCTGGCTGCTCCCCTGGGCTCAGCAAAAACTTCCAGTGGCCTATGGTCTCTGTCTCTTGAGAGTTTCGACAGTTTCCTGGACCACAACATTGGTAGAGAAGTTGTATCTTTTTTTAGCAGTGCTAAAGTCCCTGGAGAACATCTGGCCTTTGATGCTGTGGTCTAGGAACATTGGGAGAAGGAGAGAGAAACAGAGACACAGACAGAGATAAAGATGATAGAGAAAGAGGTAGATAGAGACAAAGGGAAGATGTGTGTGCGTGTGTGTGTGTGTGTGTGTGTGTGTGTGTGTGTGTGTGTGTTGAAAGGAGGATGTATATTGTATAGAGGCAGTTGAAAATGGAGAGTCTTAATCAAGGTTTGGTTCATCCAGGGGCAGTAGAGCACTGGGTTAGCAAGCCCTGAAAATTGAGCTAAGATTTAAACACCAGTCTTAACTCTTCTTGGCTGTGTGACTTTTGTAAGTGATTTATCCCTCTGTGACTCAGTTTTACCATCTGAAAAATGGGTATAGCAACCTTTATATCATTGTGGTGAGGCATTATTACTAATAGGTAGAGATTGTTAATACCTGTGAGCCGTTATTACTGCCAGCCCCTAAATAGAATGCCTAGTTCACCCCTTTTATATACCTTGTATTAGTTGGGGTTAAAATGTTGTATATTTTTGGGTCAAGTTAATAGACTTGGAGTTTTAGGGAATATGGGTAGCATCTATTAATTGTCTGTTACATATACACTGTCATTTATGAAATGCTACTTATCAGGCTGCTCTATCTTGAGAGTTATTTCCACTATACACAATACATATTAAATATATATGGGAGGTAGGGTACACAAACACGAAAAGCTTTAACCTATAGCATCTCTAAAAAGGCTTTCAGTCTTTCCTCCCTAGAATTGTCTGTGTTTTTTCTATGAATCAAATACTTTTCTTCCTTCATGAATGGTTTTTGGTTATATCTCAGTCTCTCCTACATCCATCTCCCCAGTCCCTAATTCTAAGCACTAAATCTCCTATCTGCTAGTCTATATGGAGGTCAGACAGAGGAGTTATCTTTATCTTCTACTGAGACCTATCATTCAGGTCTTACTGATGAGCATAGGGTGATCAAGCGAACGTTAGAATTTCTTACTTTCAGCTTCTTACTCTGCCTTTTGCAAGGATTCGTTTTGTTGGGTAGACAAATAAAAGAAATACCAAAGCTTGGAATAATTTTTTTTTTTTTAACAATCTAATGGGATTGCATTTTTGAAAATGTTAAAGTAGAGTGTGATGTGTGGAGGAATAGCTCTTTTGTGGCTGCCTGGAGAGTGGAGAATGTTTAGGGCCAGTGTGTTATTTGCTACCCTGCCTGCTTGCCTGACCTGACACATCGGCATCTGAGAGAAATGAATCTCAGAAGAGAATTTATTTGGGTCACCATAGCAACAGAAAGGTGGGGGTGCAAAGATCCGTCTGGAAGGGTATAGAGAATGCACACAAGTTGGTATGACAACTGCAATACCTACTTCTCTGGGCTTAAATGTTTCAGGCAAAGTCTAATATTTAACTTTTCCAGTGACATTCAAACTTTTCTTTGGCCATTGGTGGTTAATGTGGCATGACTCAGACTTTGATGTCTGATATCTTTTTAAGAAGTTAGATTCCTGCAGGAATTCAGTGACTATTACATTTTTGAGTCATGATACTCCTGTGGCATTCTAGCAGGAATAAACTTTTCCTTTTTTAATTATCTTGTTCTATCTTTTTGGTTTCTGATTTAATAAAAAAATGTTCTTTTTACTGATGTGTACTAACACTGAGTGCCCTTCTTTATCATTCCATTACTGAGCCAAACATTTTAAATGTCATTTACAAGAACATTATATTGAGCTGCTTGCAAAGAAATGCCTTTCATGTTGGGACTCAATATGGGAATTTAATTCAGCCTCGCACAGAGATACTGGGAAGATTAACAGATTATGGGATGAGAATGGGAATTTAAATAACAGATCAAAGAGAGTTGGGTAGGCTGTCATCTTGACTTCTCCAGCTAAGAGACAGATGAGTAAAATAAAGCATATGTTATATCTGAAAAAGAGCAGGTATAAAAGCAAGTTATATATATATTTTGAAATCTCTACACTAGAACCTGGGTGTTAGAATCTGTATATTCATGAAAATCTGAAAAGTGTAGGGGTTCCAAGATAAAGACTCTCTTCCTCCTCATTGTGTTTTTATCTTCAGCTTGTCCCAAATTCACCCTTTCTCCTACTCTCTTACCTGCTTCAAATTCTTTAGTTCTTGTGTGGAACCTTCTCTTCATTCCTTCTGGTCCCCATGTCAGTTGATTCACTATTTCAGTTTGCCTGGGACTATCACCTTTTTATCACTGAACCTCCCATGAAACTCCTGTCCCAGGCAAACTGGGCAGGTTGGTCACCCTCCCACTGAGGGTTCTTTGCATGTTTCTTCTCGCTTGCCACTTCTATTTCACATCACTTCTCCATTTTCTGCCTTTTTATGATTTGCAAATGGTCCCAACACACACTGTCTAATATGTTAGCCACTAGCTACATGTGACTATTAATATTTAAATTTAAATATAATTAAAATTAAAGATTCATTTCCTCAGTCTTGTTAGCCAAGTGCTCAACAGCCACATGTGGCTAATGGCTACACTATGGACAGTGCCGCTAGTAAGCACTTCTAGGTCCTCAGAACATTTGATTGGACAGTACTGGTCTATATAACACAGTTCCTGAGTATGGGTGTGGCGCAGTGGAGGGCATGCATGCAAGTTTTCCTTACAATTTACGGCTCAGATATGATGTTAAGTGGAAATACTAAATACTGAAAGAAACAAGTGATCCTTCAGTTACACTTTCTTTGAGGGTTTCCTTATACTGACGATAAAACAAGTAATAAGGTGATCTGTCATCTTTATTGGGTCATTCATCTACCAGGTATTGAGCTCATATGCTGGGATACCATGATGAATTATGGTGTCTGCCTTCTAGTAATGTGTGGTCTGAAATGAGAAGAAGGTGGTGGTGGATGTCATATAATAAGACTCTTCACAATGTACATAGGAAGGCTTGATGAGCAGCTGAGGCTGGTATCAGAGAGGGCTTTGAAGAGGAGGTGATACAGAGCAAGAAACCAAAGACACAGAAAGAAGCAGTGTGAGAAGCAGTTAAGCAGCTGGGCTGCCTGGGTTTGAGTCTTGCCTCGTTTTCCTCCCACCAATTTACTGGCTTTGTAACTTTGATCAAATTTCCTAACTGATACGTGTGAATGTTTCTTTATCTATGAAATCAGGGGAGTTATAGGATCTGTTTCACAGGGTTGTCATGATTAAATGAGTTCATACTCATAAGCTCCTTGAATAAGACCTGGCATGTGGTAAGAGCTATATAACAATTTGTTAAATACAATGAACAACAAGAAAGTGTAACTGAGATGCAAAACTTGTAACTGAGAACAGAGATTACAACAGCATGGTGGGATTAAAGAACTACAAGCTTTTTACAACTGCTGGAGTTAAAATGGTGGTGGTGGGTGGTGGCCATGCTGGGGTGTGGGGAGTGTAGGGGGTGGAGAGTAGGGAAAGAGGGGAGAAGGGGTAGGGGTGGGAGTTAATGGACATACAAATGGGGCATGTCAAAGAGTGGGGGCATGATTTTGTAAGTGACAGGAAGCTGTGGACATTTTTTAAGCAGGGAAGGGAGGAGATTAGATTTGTAGTTTACAAAGGTCCCAATCCAATGACTAGGAAGATGCATATGAGAAGGTTGACAACATCTGAAATATGAGGCCTGAAAGGAGATACTGAGGAGGTTTAAAAAAAAATTTGGCGAGGAAGTGAGTAACAAGTAACCCAGTGTATCAGTTAACTCAATGTACCGAACAATAAGAAGTATAGTTTAAAATTTTGGAGCTTTTTCGAAGACTGTTTTCTCTGACTCTAAAAGATGTTGTCATGAAGAATATGCTATTATTTTTACTTAATGCTCTATTGTTCACTCATAATGAAGTTTTAATTTGTTAAAGAAATTTTCCCTGTGATATGGAGAAAGAAAAAGGGAAAATTTGAGGGTAGAAAGTGGTAGAAAGTTTAACATCATTCTGTTATTCTAAGTTATTGTTTTGTCTTTGGAAAAGTAATAAAAGCTTATTTCCTTTATAACTTCATCTGTGTACTCAGGGCTGTCACATTAACCCCACATTAGTATTAGATTTTAATAAAGGACAACACAGCAGGAAGAAAGATGTTTGCTAAAGCTAGTGAGTGGGCCATATAATTTAGTTTGGGGAGGGTTTCTAATATTGGTTTTATATTTTCATTGTTTTGAAAACGGTACTTGACTTGGTCCAATAACTGCAACAGAAAACAAGGCTGTGTTGGACTAGTACTTGGGAGGTGTTGCTAAACAACATAAGCTGGGACTTCTGCTTCTATACTGCTTGACTTCTTGGTAGCCTTTTGGAGCCAAAGCAGGGTTGGATCCTTTGATTGGCATGGAGTTCCTTGTGTTCATGTCTGGGCTGGCCCACATGTGTTTTTGAGGATGATCTTCTCCAGTGTGTTCCTTTCCTTTCTTCCCACATTCCCTACTCAGTGAATTGGTGATTACATTATATGACCTCGTGTCATCTCTGAGCCACCAATTGCTAATGAGCTTTCGTTCTCAACCCAGAGCTGGTTCCTGCTGCCCACACACCTGCATGGTGTATGGACATACTCCATCTGACCACCTCTTCCTTCCCAGCTCCTTCTATGGGCTCAGGTCTTCTATCCTACATGAGATAAGCCCAGATGTTTTGTTGGTGGATGATCTCTCCACATAACCACCCACCCGTTGGTATAGGGATGCTACTGCCAAGACTGTTACTATTTTGCATGTCTCTTCTTAATTTTGCTTGTTACCTTTAAGAAGGTTAGAAATAAGGGGAGAAGCATAGGGCTGCGTACTTATATTTTCTACAAGGCTTGTTGGAATGTAAGGGAGAGGCTTCAAATGTCCACTGAAATGGAATTAAGCAGTGGTCTGTGGGCTTTAGTTATCTATATGCCAGGCCTCCGTCCTACTAGTAAAAACCAATTAACAGTTCCAGGATTTGTTTTGCCTTTTTTTTTTTTTTTTAAGTGAGCTCAGTTCCTCTAATCTCTTTCCCAAAGCAGATTTCTTGAGGCTCCATTAGTATTAAAATATAAGTGTTAGCAGCTAACAATTTGGGTTGCTTCCTATGTGCCAGGCACTGGGCTAAGTACCAGACATTTATTATTTCTCTTGGTTTTTAACATAACTTACTGAGATGTGCACAGTTGTCATCTATACTTTATAGGTGAGGAATCTGAAGGTCAGAGAGGTTGATATATTTGTAAAATGTCACACAGGAGAAAGCAGAGGAACTGGGGTTATATCATCTAGGTAGTGTGTCTTGAGAATCCATGCTCTTAGCCAGTATCGTATTAAGTGCTACTTTGTCTGCCAGCCACCAACCTTTCACACATACACCTTGCTTTACTAAGAAGTGCTATGTGTAGTAATAAAGTCTGAAGAGATGCCAGCCTAGTGGATCTTGCAGAAGTACTTAGGATCTTGCAGAAACCAGACTTTCTTTGCATATCCTGTTAGGTAAAATGAGCACATATTAAATCTTGCTTCTTGGAAGTTCCCAAAGCACTCTTTAGAAACCAAGAAAATTGCCCAAACTCAGCACCTCAGGATTGAGTTTCCACAAGAGTAACTCCCCCTTTCTAACATGGCTTGATGACAATAGCTCAAACTCTTGGAGGAGCAAGGCACAATTTTGATCATCTACCATTTTACTGATGGAAAATGAGACCTCACAAGTTTGTGATTTCTTCAAAGTTGAGTTGTAAATCTTCAGAGATGACAAAAAAGGTGGCCAGAAGGTCAAGAAATCTCAGCTGTCTTTCAGAGTCCCACCAGTTGGGACTTATGAGTCTCTTCTCTTCTTCAGCTTGGATAATACTGCTTCGAGTGTAGACCTGACTGCTTGACAACAGGTTCTCATGGGGACTCACGTTGGTTGATGTGTCTAATAACTGCCTTCTGTTGTGCCCCTTCCACTCAGGAAGGGTTCTTGCTTTTTCTTCTGTTCTCACTTAATGACCCCACGTACTTGCTGCTGAGAAAGGCCACAGAATATGTTTATTCTGGTCATCCTCTCTTTACCCTTGGATAAAGTAGCCACAGGCACCGTGATTTTTCAGTAGTACAGTGATCCCTTGTTTTTCGCGGTTAATGGGGACCAGAGCCTTCCGCGAAAGCTGAAAAACCGCGAAGTAGGATTTGCCCCTAGGAATTTGCGTGTATGCGGGTACAAGAATGTTTTAAATATGGAAACAGTATTCATACTTCACTCATTTAAGACAAAAATGACAACAGTATACGTATTTACTTAAACGTGTCAGTGCTAATTAATAAGGTGAATGACAAAACCTTATACAGTGATAAACATGAATCCACATGGCTTTCTGAGAGAGGCGAAGAGGCTTGTGTGGGTGGCGGAGGAGAGGCTCTCACGTGACTCGTAGAAGCGTTAGGCTCCCTCGGAGACTCTTCTGCTGGAGGCGCTGATGGGAGAGCCGGGGGCTTTACCTTGGAGAGAAACATGGTGATGGGTCGTTGTTATCTTTGTTTTTTCTTTTCCTTCAAAATTCCCCTGTACAAGGACATCACCCTGTCAACGCGATGGCTGAACTCGACAGCTCGAACCGTATTGTCGTCCATGTCTTGTGCAAATTGTTGCATCGCTCTTGCCATGTTGCACAATTGTTGCAGATTCTCCAGGGTAAGGCCACGCTTTTCAGTTTCTTCTTCATCTTCCTCTTCATTTTCAGTGAGGGAGGGGTAGCCTCCCTCACTGATGAGGTTAGGAAACTTTTCCTCCACGTAACGA
>PVKE010042701.1:0-13646 GCA_004027555.1 Craseonycteris thonglongyai
TATATATATATATATATATATATATATATATGTATACGCACACACACACACACACATACATACATACAACTGGCTCCTCAATAGAAGGGGAAAAGCTTTTAACTTTTATTTTTTATTCATTTTACTGACCATTTTGAACACTTATCATGTACCACATTTAATGTCTGAAAGTACATTATATTCATCTCATTATATCCTCACAGTAAGTGAAGACATTGATGTTGGTATTCTAATTTAACATATGAGTGATAGATCTTTAATTCAAGAACAGAACACAGATTTTAAGCCATTATTTTAAACCACTAGCCAACACTGTATGTACCCTGAAATGTGTATTTCCAGAGCTGAGGGTAGCATCTTCTATAGCCTAAAGGCAGATAGCATTCTGAACTCTGTATCCCTGAGTTCCATTTCCTCATCTGTAAAATGGGGACAATAATGCCTACTTTGAGAATAAAAATAAACAGTGTATATGAAAGAACAAATGCATTTTTCTGTTATCACTCACAGGATCTAAAAAGACAGTATATGATTCACAAATATTTATTGACTTGAACATGATATAGAGGAACTGTTTCACATCTTTTGTAGCCACCTTTCAAGGGGATGTTGGAATAAAATCATAGGCATCGTGACCTCAATTTGAACATTTACACCTATGCCAAAGCTGAAGTGAATAGAGTGAAACCAGGGATCAGGAATGCTAAGATGAGCTCAAGATTACCCACCCCACCAAACTCAATGGAATTAAGAAGGGCTGCTTCATAAAAAAGATGAAGTCATTTAATGACTATCACTCAGAGTTTAGCTCTCTTATAACAGGTATTTATTTTACAAATTATGTTTTACAAACATAATTTGTCTTACCAATTATGAACCTTGACTCGATCCTTACCTGTATCCTATGAGGAATGGTACAAGGTACCAGTGACATTTCGCTTGGAGAAGAGAAATATTGGGGGACACAAGTGTTTTGTACAGATTTTTGAAGCGTTGCCATGTTACAAAGAGAATCCGGTTTCATGTGGCCCCAAGGAGTAAATCTAGGATGCTGGACAGAAGCCAAAGAATGACAGATTTTAGTTGAATATAAGGAAGTTTGCTAACAGTATCAGCTGTCCACAGATGCCTCAGGAAGTAGGAAATAACCAATTTCCAATCTTTGGATCTGTTCAAGCAGACAGGATTCTGACAGCTAAAGGGAAGTTGTCTCCTCAGTGCGTGGGGACTTTGGAGGAACTTCTGCCAAAGCCAGAAGCTGATGAAATGCTCTATGCTTTGCCCACTGTGCAAACTGTTTGCTATGGATCTTGTACATGCTCTGATAAAGCTTGCAGCCCTTTTAGACATTTCAGTTCTTATGGAAAACATGGTAACTAACCCTAAGTGACAGGTGGTTTTTGGTCTTGGCTAATAAATCATTTGTCCTGGAATATAAACTCTTTAAAAAGATTTTAAACATATAATATCATATTAGTTTCAGGTGTGCACCATAGTTATTCAACATTTATATATCTAAAGAAGTGATCACCATGATAAATCCAGCAACCATGTGGCACCATACTATACTATCACAATATTATTGACTATAATATATTTTCTATGCTGTACCTTACACCTCCATGACATTTGTTTTATACCTGAAAATTTGACCCTCTTACTCCCCTTCACCTTTTTCCCCTTAAAAAAAATTTTCAATTATATTTGACATTCAGGATTATTTTATATTTATTTCATGTGTACAGCCTAGTGGTTAGACATTTATATAATTGAAGAAATGATCCCCCTGACTAGTAAACCACCTGACACTATATATAATTATTAACACATTACTGACTATATTCCCTACGCTCTACCTTACATCCCCATGACTATTTTGTAACTACCGAAGGTACTTCTTAATCCCTTTACCTTTTTCACCTTGCCCCAACCCCCTCTCATCTATCATCCCAATTAATCTAGTACTCATCTGACACCATACATAGTTATTAGAGTATTATTAACTGTATACTTTATGTAGGTATCCTGTGGGGCCCAGTGGTCACCTGAGCTGGGTGTTCCAGATGTGTGGATTGTGTGTGCCTTCTTGTTGTAGTTGAATCATGGTTTCCGTCTGCATGACCCCTGGGCTGATTGGTTATGAGGTCTGGCCATGACTATAATGGAGGAGATGTTGTGGGAGCAGGATTTGCTTTAACAAGGCTCTTGTGGCTGCTCAGTCTGCCCTTTGGGTGTGTGGTATTTGGAAGCAGCTGAGTGATACCCTAGCTCCATCCAAAGCTGGTCATCAGGTATGCCAGGCCAGGGCACCCTAGGAGGGTACCCACTGCAGGCCAACTTCAGTCACAGCCTATACCCTGCCTGGGGCCCTCTGGCATTAGCTACAAAGCAATCCACAGATGGCTGCTGCCCACGACTGTTTTAGAGGCACCTTAAGCGGCCAATCTGTGAATCAAGGCCAGCTGTTGCTAGTGCCAGGCTTGAGACTGCTCAGCAGGAGGCACCAAACTCAGGTGCTGCTTTTCTGGGGTTGGTGAACCTTTGAAGGATTTTAGAAAAATTCATAGCATGAGCCAAGATAGGTTCTTTGTTTGGAAAAATTATTGTGAGCTGCTTGTGTGTGCTCAAGAATTGGGTGAGGTAGTGTCTCAGGGAATCACTAGGGCAGGATGGATGAAAAGTGTTAACTAGGTTGACTAAGACTCAAATTTGGCAGCTTCCTGTGTCTACATGCCGGGAGAAGGGCTCAACAAAAAAAGCGCATTTTGCCAGCACTTCTGTCTTTTAAAAAGCTGCCCCTCCAGCCCTCACCCTGAAGCCAGACAAATCAGGTCCTCCTATATGTCCCTGGTGCTTTTCTAGCTGCTGCCCCAGTGCTAGAGCTCAGTGTGAGTGAGTCCCTCAGTGATTAAGTCTATATGTGGGCCCTTTAAGAGAAATGCTTGGGATTCTAGCCAACCTCTGTCTCACCCAGGCACAATCTGGTCGTTTTCAGAGCCAGTGGTTATGGGGACTTCTTTCCCCTGCACTTTGACCTTGGGCTGGGGATCCTAATACAGGGCTGGGACCCCTTGCTCCTTTGAGGCAGACTTCCAAAGCCAAGATATCCCTTCCATTTTTTATTTTCTTCCAGTTTTTAATGGTCACATGTGGGTATGGGACCAGCCCACTCCACATTTATGTCCCTCCTACCC
The DNA here is from genome assembly GCA_004027555.1 of Craseonycteris thonglongyai. Taxonomy (NCBI): domain Eukaryota; kingdom Metazoa; phylum Chordata; class Mammalia; order Chiroptera; family Craseonycteridae; genus Craseonycteris; species Craseonycteris thonglongyai. Next base: position 3,195 of record PVKE010042701.1, read on the forward strand.
ATCTCAAGGTGGCTTCCTTTGTATGTCCTTAGTTGTAGGACTTCAGTTCAGCTAGACTTCAGTTGATTCTCAATGATGGTTGTTCTGTAGTTTAGTTGTAATTTTGATGTGGTCACGAGAGGAGGCAACACAACCTACTCTGCCATCTTGACAGGAAATCATCTAAATTCTTTACTAGCCAAACTTTTTAGCTTCCTCTGATGACTTTCCTGATCTATCTGATCTCCACAAACTATTGTTGCTTACAACTTGTCTTTGTGACTCCTTTTAAATTGTACCTTTTTACCTTTGGTGAGTTTATATAACCCCATGGCTTTAAATACTTCTTATACCTTAAAGACTTCACATTTATGTCTCTAAGTTTGAAACCTGCATAGTTAACTATCTATTAATACTTGGCAGCAACATTTGGGTGTTTTTGAAGTATTTCAAACATTAGACATCCAAATCTAATTTCTGGTTATTCTCCAATAATATTGTTTCTCTTCTAATTTCTTCATCTCATGGAATGACACTATTCAAATGTTCATGTGAGAAACATGAGAGACCTTTCTTATAGGTACTTCTCACTTATCCTTCTCACAAAGATTCTACTTTCAGCACAAATATCAAATACACCTTTTTCTTTGTACTTCTACCTCTAACACTTTCATCAAGCCACTATTATCCCTGGCCTAAACCACTGTGATAGCCTCTTAACTGCTTCTTCTGCTTCCATTTTTACTCCCCCCACCCCTGAACCTTTAATTCCTTTTTTGCAGTTCAATAAAAGGAATATTTTCTGTTCCTTTGTGCTTCATTAAAAAAATGAAAAGCAGAAAAAAATCTTTAATTTGAAATAATTACAAACCTACAAAAAATTACAAAAACAATTTTATAATAATCCCATTCAAAGTGATATTTTGTGATGTCACTAGCTTACTTAAAGTCCATTAGAGTTTTTCTAATTTTCTTATGAAAATAAACATTACTATGGTAGCTTGTAAATCCCAGCATGGTCTCTGTTTTTCTGTTGGTTTCTTCAATTTCCTATTGATCTGCTTTCCCTCTCACTCATGGTACTTCATTTGTTCTTTCTTTTTTTAGCTTATCAGATACATTTTCCAGACAAATATCCTCTCTGCATGCGGTGTCCTCCATATCCTTCCAACCTCTGTATAAATGTCACATAATCTATTCATTGTTCATTAACCCCACAATTGAAATTATGCCCCTCTATTACGGCCTCTCATTTACTCATATGGTTCATTTTCCCTACATAGTACTTATTAGCATTATTTGAATAATTGCTTGTTTAACATCTATCTCCATAACTGTACTGTAAACAATTTTGCTCTTTGTCTAAGATTATTACTTTGTAAATAGTTAGTTCTTTACAATCTTCAAAACATTAAAGTTGAGCGTATCAAAAAGAAAGCACTGTGATTGGTACTTTTAGAATGTCTTCTTGAGCTCTGAGAGTTTGGTGAGGAACACTGAGTTAAACTTGAATTCAAATATTCATTCCATCAATTACTCGATGTATATCTTTGATCAAATGAAAGATAGGGAGCTTTAGTTTATTCATCCATAACATTATTTTATTGGTTTTTGCATAGATTATATGAGTAAAAACAGGAAAGTGTCTAACATGGTGCTGTGGGTCCTGCTAAATCTCAGACACAGTGATTCTTAAACCCTGCATGTGATGAAAACAGGCACATTCAAGGCCACACACAAAAACCGAACAATACAATCTCTAAAATCTATGCCGCAGAATATTGTGTATGCTTTCCTTTACTCTTCAAACAATATCATCAAGATTTGTGATACTAGACTGGTTGTCACATCTTTGTGTTGTTCTTTTACATTTTTAATGGTTCATTTTTTGTATACAAAATACAGCTTTTGGTTTCTTTTCTTTTGCCTTCATCTGACTATGAAATATATGATAAACAAACATGAATTCTTCTGGGTAAGATTCTTTTCTATATTTCCAACCTATACAAGCCTGTTTGTTTTTTTTTGAAGGATCTTTGAAATCAGGACTTTGTGTAGACCTAATGTTAACCCTTAAAATATGGAGAAAAGAATGAAACATGCTGAAAAATGGCCAGTATGACCATCATATAGGAGCCAGTTTTTATACTTGTCACTGAATTGATGAATCAGAGACATTTTTAATGAAAATGTTTGTGATAATGTCAACAAAAATGGCAGGGAAGTGACTTCTGAAATTTTTCTCCTCCATAAAAGCAATGAGAACACTGCCCCCCCAGCCTCCCCCCCCAATTTTCTTTTCAGAATTATCTTTTTCAGAACTCTGGAAATTAAGCAAAGGCTTTCAGCAACCCAAGAAATGTTAATTCAAGTAAAATAGCTTTTTATTTTTTGCATAATCTTAGTAAGAACAGAAATCTCTGTGGCATTTTAACTTTTCCCCATTCTTGTCTCCCTGCTCAGTTCTGCAGTAGCCTTGAAACTCAATAACCCACAATCATGGTGAAAACCAGCAACCTTGATGCCACTGGAGTGACAGAACAAAGCATGTTCTCAGACTGCAGTGCAATGAAATTTGAAATCAATAGGAGGAAATTTGGGAAATTCACATATATGCATAAATTAAACACACACTTCTACATAACATATACAAAATCATAAGTAGTTAACTAAAAACTCTTAAAGCTAATAAGTAAATTCACAAGGTTGCAAGATACAAGATGAATATACCAAAATGAATTACAAGTTTTATACACTAGCAATGAACAATCCAAAAATAAAAAGAAAATCATTACATTTACATCAAATAAAAAGAGTAAAACACTCAAGAATAAATTAAAGGAAGTACAAAACTAGTTTTATAGAAAATACATAATTGAAATAAAGAAGACCTAGATAAATAGAATGATATTCCATGTTTATGGGTTGAAAAACTTGATATTGTTAAGATAGCAGTATTCCCCAAATTTATCTACAGATTCAGTGCACTTTAGTAAAATTTCAACTGCTTTATGTAAAAATTAACAGACTGATTATAAAATTATATGAAGATACAAAGGGCCCAAAATAGCCTAAACCATTTAGAAATAAAGAACAAATTTGATGATTCACTCTTTCTGACTTTTACAATTATAGCAAAGATACAGTAATCAAGACAGTATTGTACTGGCATAGGATAGACGTTTAAGGATCAACTGAACAGAACAATAAGTATAGAAACAAACCCATATGTATGGCCAATTGATTTTCAGCAATATTGCCAGAAAAGAATGATCTTTTCATCAAATGATGCTGATTCAAGTAGATATCTATATGGGAGAAAATGAAGCTAGACCTCTACCTCATCTCACATACAAAGATTTACTCAATATGGATCATAGACCCAAATAAAAGAGCTAAAACTATAACACACATAGAAGAAAACACATGTAAATTTTCATGATCTTGGATTATTAGCCAGTGTTTTTTCATAAAATATCAATGGTGTGAGCAACAAAAGAAAAAACGTAGATAAATTTAACTTCATCAAAATGGAAAACTGTTGAGCTTCAAAGAGCACTAAGTTAAAATGGCACCCCAAATAATGAAAGAAAATATTTGCAAATAATATATCTGATAAGGATCTAGTATCCAGAATTTATAAATAACTCCTACAACTTAGCAATTATAAGACAAACAACCAAATCAAGAAAAGAGATAACATTTTCAAATAGATATTTCCTCAAAGAAGGTACAAGTGGCCAATAATCATATGAAGAACTTCTTAAAATTATTAGTCATTAGAAAAATTTATATAAAAGAAATCTAAACCATACTGAAATACTGTTTTTAATCTCTAGGATGGCTATAATAAAAAAAGACAGACAATAGTAAGTATTGATGAGGTACTGCAGAAATCAGGAACCTCATGCATTCCTGGTGGGCATATATAATGAAGCAGTTGATTTGGAAGAGTTTGACAGTCTCTTATAAAAGTTAAACATTGAGTTTCCATCTGAGCTGATTTATAAACTCAAGAGAGATAACAGCATATATCTACACAAACACACATATACAGGTGTTTATAGTAGCATTATTCACAGTAGCCAAAAGTGAAAACAAAGAAATGTGGTATATACAACCAATAAAATATTATTAAACTATAAAATTAATAAAGGACTTTTTTCATTCTACAGCATGAATGAGCTTTGTGTACATTTTGCTAAATAAAGAAGCCAGACACAAAAGGCCATATTTGTATAACTTCATTTATATAAAAAGTCCATAATATGCAAGCTCATTAAGGAAAGTAGACTAGTGTTTGCCTGAGGCTAGAAGGTGATATGGTGAATCACCGCGAAGGGATCCGAATACCAAATAGATTTTTGGTGGTAATAAAAATGTTTTGAAATTAGATAGTGATGATGTTTGCATAGCATTGTGAATATACTAAAAACTACTGATTTATTCACTTTAAATTAGCAAATACACTAATAAACTATCAGAAAGAGAAATTAAGAAAACAATCTCATTTACAATTGCACTAAAAAGAATAAAATACATAGGAATAAATTTAACCAAAGAGGTAAAAGACCTGTATATTGAAAATTATAGACATTAATAAAAGAAACTGAAAATGACGCAAATAAATAGAAAGGTATTCAATGATCACGAATAGGGGAATAAATATTGTTAAAATGCCTGTATTACTAAAAATATGTATACAAATTTAATGTAATCCCTATCAAAGTTCCAAAGCCATTTTTCACAGAAAAAGAACAAACATTTCTAAAATTTGTATTTGACCCAAAAATGACCTCATATAGCAAAAACAATCTGGAGAAAGAAGACTAAAGCTGGTGGCATCACACTCCCTGATTTCAAACTATCTTACTAAGCGATAGTAATTAAACAGTATGGTATTAGCATAAAAACAGAGACATAGATCAATAGAACAGAAAAGAGAGCCCCCAAATAAGCCCATGTATATAGAGCCAATTAATTTATGACAAAGAAGCCAAGAACATACAATGAGGAAAGGACAGTCTGTTTGATAAATGGTGATGAGAAAATTGGACAACCACATGGACAAGAATAAAACTGGACTACCGTCTTATACCATCCACAAATGCTAAAGACTTGAATGGAAGTTCTGAAACCATAAAATTCCTAGAAGAAAACATAGGCAGTAAACACCTTGACATAGGTCTTGGTGATGATTTTTGAAACTGACACACAAATGCAACAAAAGAAAAAATTAACAAGTGGGACTATATCAAATTATAAAACTTTTGCACAGCAAAAGAAAACATAAACAAAATGAAAAAGTAACCTACTGAATGGCTGAAATTATTTGCACATCAAACGAGTATATCTGAACACTTCTAACCTCAGTGCTCACATCTGTAAAGTGGAGATATTGTGCCTAACTCATTAAGCTGATATTTGACAATTGTCATGTTGCAGGCACATAAAAAGATTTCCCATTTTCCACATCTAAGGACTGAACCAAAAAACGATCTATAGTTAATAATCCTCTATTTGTGCATTTGATGGGTAGCTGAGCCTTCCAAGGCTTTATGTATATAATTTCACAGAACACCCACGTGGTTCCCTTACCAGAGCCCTGCTTTCCATAGGCTTCATGACAGAATTTCCCAGCCCTCCTCCCTGCCCCCCAGAAAAAGTCCTTCAGGGAAACAGGTTTTCTTCTTATCGCAAGGACACTGAAGTACGAACTACATTCAAACTCCAGCATTTGCGACAGTAATATCAGGGCAGAGGGTAGTGAAAGCAAAGCTCCTGCTGAGAGGTGGATATTATATTGACATACCTGGAAGGCTTTGTGCCTCAGATACCAGTGGGAAGCAAAATGTGGCCGGGCTTTGAATTGTGCAACATATATTTTAAAGAAGATGCTTTACAACAGAGATCCAGGGATATGAACTACTATTTTTTTTTATTCCATTTAAAGCAAATAAGAAGAATATGTTTTGCTTTATGTATCATGGAGGAAAAATTTTATGTCTTGCAAACTCTGCTAATTTTACTCATTCTTTCATGATTTATTTTAAAAAATCAATTGGTTGGAAATATCTGTGATAATATGAATTTTTGTTTTGTTTTAGATCTGCCCTCAAGCCAGTGTCTGGGGGAGAAAAGATTTGGCTTTACATGGTGGCTCACCAGTTCTTTACTTTGGAAACAGCCATTTGAATGAAGTCAAAGGAAACTAGGTGTTAGTAATTACTTAATGCTGGTTTAAGCCTCAGCCAGTGTACCAATTTAAAAATCTCTGATCCACTACCCTATCAAAGCTATTGGTGTAAGTGGTTTGCTTTTACGGCGACACACTGAAAATATTCAGCTAGTGATGAGACCCCAGAATGAAAACGTCCTATAATTTAATGAAAGTCAATGCTGATGCAGGTGTTGAAGACCACAGCCTTCTCCTTTTCTTAATATTGAAGCTTCTACAGAGCTAATTAGGTTTACAAGGTTCCATGCAACACTGAAGACGTTGGCACCTACTGTTTTCCTTCTGTTTTGCAGAGGTCTTTATTTTTACATAGAATTGTCCCACTTTTTTCACCAGCACCACCTGTTATTGTTAGTATTTATATTTATATTTCCATGACCTGTTTATTGCTGAATAATACATATAAGAATATTAAAAATATTTATATCCCCTGACCTGTTTATTGCTGAATAATACATATAAGAATATTAAAAATTAATTGCTTGTTTAATTTTATAGCTCCATACGGCAGCTAAACATTGTCTCCCATAATAGAAAAATTGAAATATATGTACATATCATACTGATATGTTATATATACAACACACACACACACATACAGGAAAAATTGAGGGGAAGTGGGATATACAAGAGAAAATGAAATTTATATGAAAAAAAGAATGTGTACTGATACATGCCAAAACATGAATGAATCTTGAAAGCTTTATGTTAATCAAAGAAACCAGTCATGGAGGATTGCATATCACATGATTCCATTTATACAAAATACCCAGAATGGGCAAATCTATAGAAACAGAGATGTATTAGTAGTAGCCTGGGGGATGGTGGCTAAAGCTTATGAGGCTGTTTTTTTGAGGTAACGAAATGTTCTAAATTTGATTGTGGTGAAGGTTGCACAAATGTATGAATATACTTAAACTCATCAAATTGTACGCTATTAGAATGTAGAATATAAATCGTTAAAATTTAGTAAATATTAAGATAATATTATTGAAACTTTAAAAATTAAATCATTTGAAAAGCTTTTAACTTTTGACAGGGCAAAACAAGTCATGTGTATGAGTGAGATGTAACCTTCATGGGTCAAAATTGTAACCTGTTATCTAAAGAGTCCTATTAGCTAACCAGCAGTTTTATCTAAAATGGATACTGGTTTTGGTTAATTTGAGGCATTAATGAGGTATCATCAAACAACTTGGGCAATATAAAAATCCACTGTATTGTACACAAGGTAGGAGAAGAGGCATATTCAAAGGAATAAAAATCTGGCAGAAAAAGAACACCAAAAGCAAAATATAATCTTTGCACCAATAACTCTGCATGAACTTGTTCAGGCTGCTAGGACAATCTAAGCCAAGTCTGAGAAAGCACAGACTTGGCTCAAGTGGAAAGCTAGTGAGTAGTAAACTAGGATTCAAATTGGGGTTTTCTGACCCCAGATCTCCTTTCTTCTCTTAAAACCTCAGCTGATGATCCCTGAATATTGGCAGAACTGAAGAAGCGCATATAGATTTGGGTTCTGAATCTTTGATCTTGTGTGATCTTAATCTCTGAGGGGCTCACTCCTCTTTTATAAAAGACCTTTGCATTAGATAATGTTAAAGGTCTCTACTATTCCATTTCAGAATGACTAGTGCTTTTCGTCACCATTGGTTTAAATTGCCTTAAGGATTTAAGAAACACTTTCAAGTAATACAGCCATTTAGACAGTTTAAATCTACATTCAGCAGGTATGAGCTTTTTTCTACTGAGGATGCACTTTTTGTGGGAAATTGAACGCTACAAAAACTTCTGAAGAGAGATTTCATCCAAGCTTACCTGATATAGACATGAAAGTGACATGGCAAGGGAAATATGAATATTAATGTTTTGCTCTTGAGGAAGGAAGTAATGACTAGAGACAGATTTATAATGTAAGCCACAGACGTTGTACAAAGGAAAATTTGCAAGGTCAGTGCATGGAAGTTGGATAAAAAATTTGTTCCTGGTACACAATTGTGTCTGATATGTAAACAATTCTGCCCAACAGATGAGCTGCTGCAGTCACTTACTTTAAACTCAGTTAAAAAAACGTTCTGATTTCTGGTTGATGCACATGCTGTTTCAGTATTAAAAAAGAAAAGAAAAGAAAAGAACATTTCTCCTTCAGAATTTCATTTCATTACTTGATATAATTTTTTTTTTTAGATGACAAAGTGTAAGTGGTTTGTAAGAGAATTTGAAACAATTCTGATAGGAAACAGATGCTGTCAAAGTGGTTAAAAGTGAAGAAAGCTATACTGTGATCCTTTGCATTTGCTATTAGAACATCATGACAAGGTTTCTCCAGAATTTCGATCTGTAATATCTTGTTTAAATACTTGCAGTAATTTACTGAATGCTAATGTCAGTATTTTAAAAAATTCATATGAACTTCATTTTTTCTCTCACAGATCATTTTTGATAGATAGGAAAGAATTCAATCCAATGCTTGGCACTGCATATTAAACAAGATTACTTTTTCTGAAACAGTCTACTTCTTATGAAGTAAGGCAACCTACCCTTCCTAAATCCAGGAAAAGTAAAGAAAAAGTCACACATGGGGGTTTCATCATCTTCTCTAGTTTTACTGCTAAAAATCCTCTAATTGTTTTCTTTGGGCAATTTAATTTTACTGGTGGCGATGTGTGGGCCCAAATCTATCTAGTCGGCTTTCCCCTCTGGGATTATGAATCCGAGCTCAAAGGAAAGGGCTCTTTTTGTGCCATCTTGAGCTACAATGCAAAACCAAACCATAAAGGGCTTTCCTTTGAATACTTCACTCCAAGCAAAGCTACCACAGAGTAAAAGCACTGTCCAACTTGTCACTTAAAAGTCTGCACAAATTTTGAGGGCTTATATCTTTACTGTTCAAATCCTCACCCCTTAATTGCTTTTTCTTCCACTTTTCAGTCCTGGAACTGTGTGATAACTTGTGCAGGAGATTCTTATGGAATCTGTCTTTGCATTGGAGCAACTTGGCAATATTTGTACAGCAACAGAAAGAGAGGTCTTTTTTTGAGGGCTTATATTTGAGATGGACAAAGAAGCAGAAGGTGTGTGGATCACTGATTAGACGAGGCGAGCAGCAGCAGAATGTAAGAGGGGTAGAATAAAACTCAACATACGTCAAAGAAAGTCTTTTGACCTGTCCTTACACTCCAGTAGAAAACAAAAAATAGTGCGTAGATCCAGATTTCATGGTCAATTATGGTAAAAGAACTCTTCAATGGCAGTTACAACTGGCGCTGTTGACTTCTTATGATGACATTGGCAAAACATAAAATGCCCTCCTACTCCCATGTCATGGTAACTTTAATATTTCTAATGTTTCCTGAATTCTTTATGGAAGTCTCCATAGAAACATAAAGACCTATTTTTAGAAAAAGAGGAATTGAAAATGTCCCATTTTGAATCAGCAAGCACCACAGGAAAAAAAGTATGACAGCATATTTAGGAAAAGCAGTCTTTCAACAAATTGAATATAAACATGAAATCCATTACTCAGAGGACTAGTTTTGCTCAGAAAAATTACTGACATTTGTATCAAGTATTTAATATTTTACAAAAGTCTCAACTCTGTTATTTCATTATTTCTGGTCAGAAGTCTCATGCCCATTATTTCACCTGCTATTTTTTGTTATCTCCGTTTCACAGAAATGTAAGTTGAGGCTTGGGGAAGTGAATCAATTTGCTTCGTTGCACTAATGTTTTGCTTTCTCTCAGGTTTGCTGAGATTGTACAAATACTGTTGAATGTGGAACTGGATCCAAATTTTACTTAATAAAATTGTTCTATAATAAGCATAGTACAAAAACAATGAGCACAAATTAAAAAAAAAAAGTCTGAAGACTCTAAGGAGCAAAAGAGGATCATTAGTATGGGAAAAACTTTTTATTCGGAGCATCATCTTATGGTTTGGGAAATGTTCAAAGATTATTCTAAAACTTTTCTGTAATTTCTCTGCACAGTGAAGGAAATGTGGTGAATCTTGTGATGGATAGTTTCCAATGTGTCGCTACATCAAGCCGTTCTTGTGATATCACTGATTGGATTGATTAGCTTAGAGGAGACATTATCGTTATGGGTAATCAGTAGAAATTCAAGTAATTGTTGTCTTTCTAGAGATTGTTTAAAATTCCAAGTGTTTTCACAAAATTTTGGTCAAGGGAATCTATAATATGTGTTTCTGAAGAAATTTAGTTTTCCCTATTATT